>JANHZT010004131.1:52376-62667 GCA_032468215.1 Stegonotus admiraltiensis | reverse complement strand
GAGGACCAATTGTAAGTCAATTTTTTTCAATGCTATTGTAACTTTGAGGCTTACAACAGATAAGCACATAAAGCAAAATAAAATTATTGCAATGTAACACGACCAAAACTCTAAGTAAAACTTATCCCAAACATACTGTAGACATACATCTTAGCCTCACCCCCTGTGGGAGAAAGCCAGGTTTTGAAGCCTTCCAAAGGCTAGTAGGGTTGGGCCCATCCAAATCTCAGGGGGATTTAGGGATTGGTGTGAGTGTGAAAAATGAAATTGTTTAGGCTGCATTAAGGCAAGTTATTGGAATCAGCAGGGAAGTTTTGGACATTTTAAAGTTTTCTCTCTCCAGTTTGGATTTTTCAACTTGACTTTTCCTTATTTTGTAAAACCATCCCGTTTTTTAGAGTGTTATGATGGTGAGCAACAGGAGGTGGATTGGGGGAAGTAAAAACATAAACACATATGTAGGTTGTAAAAAGGATAGGAATTATATACAGCTAAGCAGCCTACAGTTTGCTTGTAAAAATGAGTAGGTGGACAAGATGGAATCATTGGAAAATAAACACCGCAGGAGAAATGATAGCAGCTTATGCTGCAGAATAACCAGGAGAGAAACTGATATGGCCACAATTCTGGATAGACATGATTATACCTAGAAGCAGTTAATCTGATCTAGCTGTTCTGGAAAAAAGGCTGCATAGTAGCATACGATGATCAAGGGAGGACCAGTTACTGAAAGCAAAGAATTCATATACTTTTGCCACAAATAGGCAGGCTTTGGATAATTTCCCTCAATGAATAAATGAACAAGTATTACGGTGTAATTGGGTTTTCTTTATCTACTTTTAGAATCTGTGTAGAGATCTGATCACTTTTTAAGTTATACAGTATATATGTAGAATTGCTGAAAAATCGAAAGCATTAACCAGCTTCTAAGCACCATCATATTTCACATACTCCTGTTCCTCTTTAAAAATATTTTTAATCTGGAACAAGAAGTGACAATAGAAGAATAGAAGTTCTGAGCTGGGAACTAGTTACAATAGACATTGATATGCCCAAGGGGGAGCATCAGAATTTCCAGGATGTTGATTTAAACTGCAGGTAAGAAAAGCATTTTTATCCATTTATTACTCTATCTTTTATTACTCTTTGCTTTAATCCCATCTTTTTCTTTTATTTAATTTTCACATCTTCCTACTTGTTTAGTAGTTGTTCTTCAAGTGGTGGCTAGAGGACACAAAGCTTTCATTTTTGCAGAAATGAACGCATGAAGGAAATGTCAGGGTAAGAAGTCAAGCTATGCATTGTAGCAGCTTGGGTGTAGCATGCACAAACTTTACCACATCTCTTCCAATGCAAGACAAATAATGTTATAAATACATTGTAGGGTTGTGATGTATTGTGGAATCACTTCTTATGGCACCAATAGATAATAGGTATCAATATGCCACAAAATCTTTGTTCATGTTTGCTAAGCTCTCTGATTTATCTGAATTGGATTTGGTTTATTTTCTTAATATTCCTTTAACATATGGGAATGGGAAGTATCATGCAGCAAAGCACCAACCTCTAGCATAGTTCTTCCAAGATTAACTGTGGCCTCCAGTTGGAATATAAAATGGGTGGCTAGACACAAAAAATAGACAAAAAGATCTTCTGGGATGGTAGCAGAGATGAGGCGGTAGAAGAAAGCAATTTAATTAGTCTGTCTTCTGTTAAACGGATGCTTTTGTGAGTGATCATATCCACCATGGGAAGCATTTTGTAAGATTACCCGCGGCATGATTTCACAATTTAGAATATGTCCACTAGTGCCAAAAACTTAGCTGCCCCTGTTTAGGTTATGTCATTAATATGGAAAGTATAACACAAAGGACGTGGAATTGTTGTTGTTGTTGTTTTTTGTTTACCATAAACTTTACTCCTATTGTTCCTGTTCTTTGGAGAAAAAGGGATACAGTAGCACAGTTAGGAACTGCAGTGGAGGGGATAATATCAGTAACCATTCACAGTGGCATATGATTATTTAGTGAAAAGGTCAAAAAGAGCCAAGAACAGGGTCAAATAGGCCTTCAGAACTTCACCAGCCCTTGAGGCAATTCCAGACTCATGAATAAACTCTATTCCAAGTGTTCAGTTATATAGCATAAATTGCACACCAGGAAGGCTTAAACTTCTTTCTTTTCCTGGAGCTGTGTCCCAAATTAAATTAAAGTGCAAGGAACTTCTTTTAAGAACCACTACCAAAAGCTCCAGAGATGATTTTATCATGAATTTCTTATGTCATAAGCAGTCTGGTTCTTAGACTGTCAGGTATACCACTTCTCAGGCGTGTCTTAGCTTTTTTTAAAAAAAGATATATGAATTGTGGCAATCACAATCCACTTCTGAATTTGGCCATATTAGTGCAATCTTTTTTTTCATTGTAACTGCAAAAGTAATGCAGGTTTATTCAAGGGAAATCATCACTTTTGGGAAATCATCACTTTAATGAGAATCCATCTTGGCTACCAATATAGCTTTTGAACACAAGTCAAGGTGTTATTTTTCATGTTAACTGGCTCCATGAAGGAAAATTATTCAGTGGATTTTTACTACCAGTTCCCATTCAATTTGATGGGGACTCTAGCTTTCAAAAAAAAAAAATCTGTGAAATTCTCATAGATGAAAGATTGGGGCACTTTTGCACTTATATAGATTTGAGATAGACAACAAACATTTGTGAATGCCTACTGTTCATCATACAATAGCTCCCAGCATTGTGTAGTTGCAATTCTGTCTTCTCAGGCCTCACCTAAATGCCACTGAGAAGTTGGGAATTCCTTTTATTGGGCGTTGTTTAGATTGGGAAGTATAGGCATCTAAGGAGGCTTCCAAGTGATTGAAAGATATGTAACAGAAAACATTACCAACAGTAGTACTTTTCTGCCACTTCCAATAAGAAGCTCAAAACTTCACCAAGAAAAGGTTAAAAGAAATTCTGAAGCAACATTTCAGGCTTTCAAGAGTTGTGGGTGCTCAATCACTGGAGTTTTTCAAGAAAAGACCAGACAACCATTTATCTGGGATGATATAGTCTCCTGCCTTCAGCAGGGAGTTAGACTAGAAGACCTCCAAGGTCCTTCCAGCCCTATGATTCTATGACTTCTACAACATGAGTATAAGGTAGGAAAACAAAAGCCTATATTTCAGAGGAAGAAATGTATTAACAATTGCAAGATATAATTTGGCAATATTAATGAAAAGATATAAAGAACTTGAAAGTAGCATATTCTGTACCAGGAAAGTGTTTTACCTCATAATCCTACCTTCAGATGTAATGATTACCAGAAAAACTGGTCTATAGTATTTCCTTACACTGAAATGTGATGCCCATCACTTTCATCTTTTTAAAGTAAGTGATCTTTTTTTTTAGTCAGCATTTACTCTACTGGATCGTTGCCTTTATACTTTGTATATGGACTATTTACTGCCATTTTTTTTGCATATAGTAGATTTTGGGGGAAGAACACATAATCTAGGTAGAAGGATTTCAATTTATCAATTATATTTGTTTCAGGTTTAGGAAATTAACTTAAATATTAAATCATTAAAATATTACCTAGGATTTTAAAGAAACCTTTTGTGTTCCATGTTTTTAAAACTAATTTAAAACTAAATTATTTTTAGTTGTAGCTTTCTTTTATCCTGTCTCTATTACCTTATAAATAAATCAAGGTAGTGAATATATAATCCTTCCTTCTCCTGTTGGCCATGATAAATGCTTAGTGTGGGTTAGCTTGGGTAACCTGATTATCTAGTATCTTCCAGCTTTATGATTCTGTACAACCAAAAATAATGGATGAGCATGGTCAGCAATATTGAATTACTACAGACATGAGAAGACTATGTGGAGATGCCTCATGTACAGGACAGGTGAACCACCTCTTCAAGAATATTCTTCAACTAAACATTCTTGTGAATTCTTAGATATGAACATGCAGAGTAGAAAATTCTGGTAGTTGAAGGTCATACAGTTGTGGACAACCAGGCTGAGGAAGGCACTTTGTGGATTTTCCTTCTAATGTGTAAGCCATTTTGTTTGTGTGTTGTGTTTGTAGTGGGACATGCACTGGCTTCCCCGAACCCCCTGATTTTTCTGCAAGTGCTACCTCACCCTATCTACATAAAATGTTCAATCCTGACCACCCCTTTGCTCTCCATTCCTTCTATGCCCAAACTAAAATGTTAAATTTTTAATTGAACCTGGCCTTCCTAAGTCTGGAAAGAGTGCTGCCTTGATGTAAAAGGGGAAATATAGGATTGGAGATGAAGAAACACCTCTTTAAACCCTTTTAAAGCCTGCACGAGGAGTTCTTCACGCTTCCCTACCTCCTCCTAACATGCATACATAGAATCTCTCTTTTGCTCTTCAGTTCTTCAATATAATTTCTTTTCATTTGAAACAAAAGAGGTATATTTCCCACTAAGGTACATTGTCTGTTTCCAAGGCAATGCACAGAACAGCTATTTATTTATTTTAAATCCAGTTTATTTACTGCTATTGCTGTATGTATTCCTCTGCTTAGTCCAAGCCAAAAAGGCTGTGGAGGGCAGTACCAAGCAACTGGAGCAGGCAGGGCATACCTGAACCGGTTTACAGTGGAAAAACCTAGCCTCTGAATGCAATACTATCAATGAGACATTATGGAGCACTCATATGACAAAATGTATGTCAGAGAAAAAACCTCTATCTTTTACACTGGGACAACTGTAAGCTATCTTAACATTGTTCTGTGAGGAAACCAAGACAGTATCAAGAGGACAGGTTCTCTGAGGATAGATACAGAGGCAAAGACTAGCGTGGTTCAAAAATGACTGGCAAAGACAAAATAGAATCACAAAGCAAACAACATGTATATAGTCCCTTCTCATACAGTTAAATCAAATCTATTTAGGGATTGTATTTCAAGGTAGAGAAAAGGTTAACTAAAATAGATTAATTTAACTGCCAGCTGCTAAAGAAGTTGAAATTAAACAACCAAAAAAGGAAAAAATTGAAATAAGAAAAAATTGAATTCCAAGCCCTTACCCCCTGGCAAATGACTCTTAAGATGCTAAGACAATTTTGAGTTCTATAGTAATGTAATAAGTTAATGAATACAAAATCATTCTTTGTGTTAATAGTTTTTCCAGCAGACATTTTTTTCCAAGGAAACATCACCAAATTTAATTATTTCTCCATTTCACTGCTAGTACAAATCAGTATCAAAGTGAAAAATAAATCCTGCAAAGATGCAATGATTCTTTGAAGTACCTCTTAATTTGCTCATTGGTCCACAATCCTTAAAAAAATAAAGATGAATATTGATCAGTCTTTAGTGTTCTATAAATTGTTTTAATCATGCCAGGTCAATTACATAATATTTAGACAGGCCGATTTGTTTCCATACTTCCCCCAAGATCAATCATACGTCAATCATTTGACATTTAAAATGACCTCTGGCTATTTTTCACCTGTGAGATGCTTCAAGATGAAAAAGTTTTTACTTCACAGCTAAATTTTATACATTCAAAAACCATGGGAAAAAATGCAACCTGGGTACAAAGCCGATATATTCTAGAACATAATTTGTACTCCTGTGGAGACTTCTCATTCGAAGATTATAACTGATGCAGACATTGCTTAACAAGTCACATTTACTGGTTCTCCTAATTTTCTATTTGTTATTTTTTTTAATTGCTCAAAAAAAATTTCAAACCTATGAAAACTAATTAGTGCTCAAAAAATGTTAAAATGACTACTTTACAACCTCAAGTTGACCTAATAAAAGTATTGTTATAATTTTATAGTATTATTATAGTATTATTCTGTACTAACAGAATTCTGGATTCTAAAGAGTTGTTCTTAGATTATATCATTTTAAAATAATTATTCCTTCAACTTTAAAGAGGTGCAATTAAAATCCACAGTGTTGTACTGGATACTTGTGCAGGCACTGTTCCTCTATGATGATTAATTGTTCATTTTTAAAAAAGCAATATTTTAATTTATGCTAAAATGTCTACTAAAAGATTTTTTCTCTGCAGCTATATTAGAATATATTGAAATATTTGCACAGTACAAAAATTAAACTAAAATTTAAAATGTTTTGATAAAAATTTTAAATGGGTTCAAATGATAAAGTATGCTAAATATGGTTATATATTCAATTTCCAAGGGTTCTCGTACCAACAACCATGAGAGACTTATGGATGATTTAAAACATGTAGTAAAATCAATTAAAACATGCTTCAGTAATCATTTTCTTATTGATTTCACTTTTCCCTTAGTGTTTTCATTAATGTTAAACGCTTTTAGTCTGACTTTTAAGTTATGAAATTTCTATTACTCAACAGTTGTTCATTGAAAAATAGAAATTGAGCTTAACATTTGATTGAAGAAGAAACTGAATATTCCAAATTGCCAATTCTTACTTCAATTATGTTATACCCATGGGTAGTACATATAAAAGAACCAATAAAGGATAATATTTGTAGTTCAGGGTTGAAATGAAGGGTCCTTGGTGCTCTCTGAGCTTGCTTATGTTCTTGCTGATGTTTCATTACCCTAACTATAGGTTACATCAACAGTACTAGTAAGGAGCAGCTTCTCATAAGATTATCTAGCAGTTTCTCATAATATGTTTAGTAAGGATATGTTTAGTAAGGAAAAGATACAGAACAAAAGGGTATGCATTCCACCCAGCTCCACCCAAGAGTCCCAGAGAACTACTCTGTAGTTCTACAACGGTCCAGATAAGTGATAAGTGGAAAATCTTTTTCCACTATTTGTAGAAAATTGGAGTAACAATCAATAAAGTAAAATCTTTCGAGAATCACAAATGGCCAATCTGACAATCGCCCTTGCCTGACAATTTGTGTTTGTATTACCCTCAGAGAGGTTCCAATCATATTAGACAGTACATTGTGGGCTTCCTTTTGTATTGAGAAGGCACCTAAGAGCATCTTATTAAATTGCTTATGTCTGGAAAACTGGTCAGCTTATCTCCATCTGGGAGAAGAGACAGTATTTATAGACAACATGCTGATGAAGTCTGTCCTTGCTATGCCCCCAAGAGGCAGACATGAATACAGTTTCCATTCTTCAGCATTCAATCTAATTTTACATCATCTTTCTGCTTGCCAGGCCCTGGATGTCATTATCACATTAAAGCCTTCATTTTCTTCAGCAAATTCAATCCGGGATTTTTGCAAGTTACATTGTCGCCCTGCAAAGCTTGAATGCCTCTGAAGTCCTGTTCAAAGGAAGCCAAGACTTGCATTGCTAGAACCCAAAGCCAAGTGCCACCCAGTAAAGTTTTAAGATGTGCACATTCCTAAATTGTCACTTGGAGGGGAACTAATATTTAGTATTCAAATACTGTACTCATCAAATTTAAGAAATGAGCATAAAGTTTTAATCTTTCTTCTAGTATTTACATATTTTTAATATCCCAACATATATGGATTTTTTTTTCTTGGCCAAATTGTTCTGTTGGATCATGATAGTAGATATTGTTCAAGACATAAAATTGATTTATTCTCATACCTTCTACATGTTTTGAAGTCCTACCTTCAGTTGGTATGATGTTCATGATTGTACCCTTTTACACTCAGACAATTGAGGATTGAATCAGGAGATTTTGTCCCCTGGGATGGTAATCTACACCATACCATCAAATCATGGTATACAGTATACAAAGCTAACCAACTTATGTTGCCTCCCTAAAATAATCTCCAAAACATCTCTCCAGCCATGAATAGAAAAATGCAAAATTAACCGATTTAATCATTCATAACTGATTGCCCTAAACCACTAACCTATTACACATTGTAGCCTGGCAGAAATTCTGTAACTGCAATCATATTCATCATCAGGAGAGAAGATACATAGAAAAGATTCAACACTGTCCAAAATTTATTAAAAACAAAAAACCAGACGACCTTTGATACCACTCCTTATAAAAGGCCATTTTTTTTTCTTTTATCAGAACAGTGTCACTGCTTTTTTTTTTAAAGAACAGCTTCTGTATAGTGCTCCAGAGTGATGGGTCACTGTAAGGGAAACAAATGTCTTCCAGGCAGCCAACAGGCTACTACTGCAGCAGAAAAATAGAGGAAGTGGGGGGGGGGGTTGAGGAAGGGAAATGCCATGCTGTTACTACTGTTGAACAATTCTAGCAGCAGAATCTGAGAAGACAGGAGAATCTCTTCCCACTGAAGCATATTTGACAGGAGTTATCTAATTTGCTGCATGCAAACGAGGTAGAAAATCTGGGGAAGACTGTATCACTCCACTCTTGATGCAACTAAACTACTGCTAGGCTCACCTATGCCATTATAAACTACAGTATAGCTTATTTGGTTTTGATTTAATGCAACATGTCGATCACAGCTTTATATTTCAAGTGTTATGTATAACTAGAATTTCGTGGTTTGTTTATGGTTTGGTGTGATGGGCGAACCCCGATCATAAAATTAATTGTAATGTTGATCATACTAAGTAGCAAAAATTATAACATTTATAAGAAAAGTAGATGGATGTAGCGGGGGTGACACAGTGGTTAGAATTCAGTATTGCAGGCTGACTTTGCCCACAGCCACAAGTTCGATCCTGACCAGCTGAAGGTTGACTCAGCCTTCCATCCTTCCAAGGTGGTAAAACGAGGAACCAGATTGTTGGGTGCAATATGCTGACTCTGTAAACCGCTTAGAGAGGGCTATAAAGCACTAAGAAGTGGTATATATGTCTAAAGGCTTTTGTTATTGCTATAAAATGTAAAGAAAATATTGGGGAAGACATTATCAGCTTTAGCATATATGAGTCAGTGGTGGGTTTCAAAAATTTTTACTACTGGTTCTGTGGGTGTGGCTTGGTGGGCATGGCACGTCTTGGTGGGTGTGGCTTGGTGGGCGTGGCAGGGGAAGAATACTATAAAATCTCCATTCCCTCCCCAATCCAGGGGAAGGATACTGTAAAATCCCAATTTCCTCCCAATCAGCTGGGACTTGGGAAGCAGAGAATAGATGGGGGTGGAGCCAGTCAGAATTTTTACTACTGGTTCTCTGAATTACTCAAAATTTCCACTACCGGTTCTCCAGAACTGTTCAGAACCTGCTGAAACCCACCTCTGATATGAGTGTACAACTTCCCATTTCCTATGGCTGTCAGAAATTCCACTACTTGCCTACCCAGAATTTTATAACTACTTTTCCCATGATGAAAGCTTCTCCTTGATGCTTAATAATGGGCATCAGTTTTTAGAATTTATTTCATACACATCGATTGTTGCAAACATGAGGAATGCTACATTTTCTTGTGTCTTTGTTTGTTCAATTTCTATGGCTGACCATCTCAGTCAATGATATTACATATGCATGCTGCCTGTCGGTCAAACTGAGTGGTATTTTTTTTTAGTGTCTCTACTATCAGGTACTTTAGACATGAAAATGTGTGGCAATTCTGCACATATCATTATTACCTACTAGTGTAAACATCTATTCTGACCTTCTTTTACATGGAAGATCTTAGAGGATTACAACTGCACTCAATAGAGGATTGAGAAGACCTCAATAATTACTATAATCCATAAACTAGGGAGACTGTAAGGCAATCACTTTCACACAAGAGTCTCACTATGTACTATTAACTTGTTCCACATTTAGGTGTCGAGAGATTTGGGGGCAGATAACAGCAACATTTCTCAGAGGGCAACCTCTTCCTCAGAGAAGAATTAAAATAATTATGTTACAAATAACGTTAATGCCATTTCATAACACAAAAGGTAATTCCTTGGGATTTGGGGGAAGGAGCACAAAAGTACAAGTTGCTGACAGGAAAAATACCCCCCTCCCCCCCATCCCACTGATCAGGTTAATAGCTTTTATTGAAACATAAAAGGGCCTCTAGTAAGTCTGTTATGGTGAATCCACTGCAACATCTGATACTCAACTAGGCAAAGTCTCTTGATCTAACCAGAAGTACAGAGAGATAAGCTTGAAATAGTGCAGACCAGCCTCCATGTGGAATTATCTCCAAGACTTAAGCAACAAAAGCAAACATACTTATGACAAGTATGCTGATCACTAGGGAAAGTTTTGTGCTGAATGAGAATCTTCTACAAACTTAGGTCTTTTGTATCAATATACAAACAACTATACTATACGAACAACCGAGCTCTGGTGGCTCAACAGATTAAGTAGTCTGTTATTAACATCAGCTGCTTGCAATTACTGCAAGTTCAAGTCCCACCAGGCTCAAGGTCGACTCAGC
>JANHZT010004131.1:0-11751 GCA_032468215.1 Stegonotus admiraltiensis | reverse complement strand
GGCAGCATATAAATCAAAGCAAAAAAAAAAAAGTAAGCGGGGGGGGAAGGCAATGACTTCCAACTCTTTTGGTGCAGTAAAATAAGGCATTAACATCTACCCTCAACTTTTTACTTTTTCATAATAATATAAAGTAGCCATTTCTATAACAATTTATAACACTCTCCGTTTATAACACTTTCTTACACATTCAAATCAAGTCTTTGTTTCATCAGTTACAGGAAGCACTACATTCATTGCATTACAAGAGAAAAGAAAGGAATAAAATGTTTTTTTCCCAAAAAACTTATTTTATACACAAACAAACACACAATACATAATCAGTCATTCAATGTGTCATCTAGGTGTTTCTTCTGTGACTTATTATTATTATTGCTCCTCCTATCTTCATCCTTTCTTAATATTTTCCAGGAATAAAATGTATTCCTGGAACATATTTTTCGGAGTGTAAGACACATTTCCCACCCCGTAAAAGTGGGTGAAAATTTTGGTGCATCTTATAGAATATAGGCCTGTTTTGGCCTCCCGAACCCTCCGTGCGTTGTGTTTTCGCCCTTCCTGGCCCACAGAAGCACTCTACAGTGCTCCACACATCCCATTTTAACCAAAAACGAGCCCGTTTTTGCTGAAAATGGGCCGATTTTTGGGCTCCTGAACTCTTCACATGTCTCGTTTTCAGCAAAAATGGACCCATTTTTTGTCAAAAACGGACCCATTTTTTGCCAAAAACGGGCCCATTTTTGGGCTCCTGAGTCCTCTGTGCGTCACTTTTTTGCCCTCCCCAGCCCCCAGAAGCACTCTGCAGGACAAAAACAGGTGCATTTGTGGCAAAAATGATACATACAGAGTACTGCAGAGTGCTTCTGGGGGCTGGAGAGGGTGAAAATGTGACACATGAAGGCCAAAAACTATTTTTTTTCTTGTTTTCTTCCTGTAAATCTAGGTGCGTCTAATAGTCCAGTGTGTCTTATAGTCTGAAAAATACAGTAATCATTCTGTGTTCTAAATAAAAAATAAAGGGGAGGAGGAAAAATGTTTTCCCAGAGTGAAAAAGGTTTTGGAAGAACCTGGACTGCAAGAAAGCTAAATATGATAAATAGTAGAGGTAGTTCTTTTCTTTTTCCAGTCTTCTGCAATTCAAAATGCACAGTGTATATATGCAACTAGTAGTAATATTCCTAATCTGATGCTTTCCAGATGTGTTGGAACTACAATTCCCAGAAAACCCAGCCAGGCCTTCCTGAAGGCATCCAGTTAATGAAGGCCATCTTTAACTATGGTATATTCCCAAGGTTTGCAAAGAGTTTCATGATTGTGACAAGCCACATCCAATATTATTGCATGTTTCAGCCAAATCCTAGAAAAGCTAAATTGAATGAACAGATGTGATAACTGCCTTCTCTTAGAAGTGTGCCTGTCTTTCTTTGCAATGTTAAGAACAGAAAACGTTCCCTATTTTGCCATATAAGGGTAAGGGTACAATACTTAGTGTGATCTTCATGACTTGGGCTGTTATATACATTGTTTAAATAATAAATTCGGTTTCAGTTAGAATACAAAGACAGAGTGTTTTCTAGACAAATATGAATTGAGATTGGCATTATAGGTGAACAAACACAGCCTTATTCCTCAGCTCCTCAGTCATGTCATCCTGAAAATCCTGCTTGGTAAGGTTTTTCTTATAAAAAATATCCAAACATCTAATCAATAAGGTGTCTCTAAGTTGAATACAGCACTTAACAGTGAAATAAGGAAGTTCTGCCTAAAATTATTTTTCTAAAAATATAATTTTCTGGAATCGGAATTCTAATATCTATAGAGCGTGTGGTAGTTCAGCTTTTAAAAGTAAAATGAATGGCCTAACATTTGAAAATACTGTACGGTAAATCCTCATATTGTCAGGCTCTAATTCCTTAGATACGATCCTTCTCCGGTCAAGCTTCACAAGTGTTATTTCTACCATATCCACAACTACTGTGTAGTCATTAAAAAAGAAGCACACGGAAGTACTATAAAATTTCTGCAGGTCATTTCCTGGAATTTCTAAAAGTGAGTGGAGCATAGAAATCCCCTTATCATAGAAACATAAAAACAGAAAACTGACAGCAGTAAAAGACCTAGTCACTGGTTCATCAAGTCTGCCCCTGAGCAAGCATTCATGTTTAGTTTTGTGAGCAAACACTCTGAGTATCTTGAATGCTGATGGGGAAAAGTACAGCCAGGGACAGCTTATGAAAAGGAATATATAACCGCCAGTTTTATTTTTCCCAGTAAAACCTTTACTTTTACAAACTTCAGAGCAGCTCCTCAGATGTTCATTCTGATCACCATGGAATCATCATATTAACTGTAGGAAACTTTTGCTACTATAATTGGACTCAGCAGCATTATTGAAACGTAATGTTGACCCATTTAGCTTTTGCCAAGAACCTAGTCCCCATAATGGACCAACTACTCAGGCTGACCAAAGCCAGTATAAAATGCTCTAGCATGAAAATAGAGTTCCCTACTTATCAGAGCAAAAGTCATCCCAAAAGGATATTCCAGATCATGGGGAGGAAGAATCTTCAGAAGATGGCAGTCTGCTGGGCTTCAATTGGCCTGCTTTAGGATTGCTCCTCCCATCGTCCCTGCATCTCCGGTACTGCCTCTCCATCACTGGTCTTGCTATGGTCGTGCAACCTCTTTTTTTCCTTCCCTTCATTGTAGTTTGGTAGGGGATGGAAGCCACTGGTCTATCAGGAGGTTGATGTTTCCATCAATACTGAAATCATTTTTATCCCCCAGGGCTCACCTGAATTTGCAAATAATATTCTCTGTAGGCTTCTCACTTGTTTAGAATTTTGGGAGGTATAGCTAGATGTTATTTTTTTCAGTGAAATTCCAGCTGCTTGCTTGACCCTTTGCTTCCCAGAAAAGAAATTTTCCTTACTGAATGGTAATGTATTTTTTGTATTTTTTTGAAAAAAAATCAGGTAGCAGAGTTGGCTGGTATGGAGATCATTTTCCCCTCGAGGAATGCTTTTTGGAGAACTAGTTGCTTCCTGAAAATAACCTTAACTACTGTTCTTGTTGCTAAGAGAAGTGGTATCTCTTTCAACAGTCTTTCTTCCCATCCCAGGAACTGGAAGAAAGCACATTACCACAGACATGAGGTTGAGTTCACTGTAACACAGTTTCATTCACCCCACACAACTTTTTATAACAATTCACACATTGCACTAAGCTATAATATAATCTAAGTCAGTGATGGCTAACCTTTTTGCTGTCATGTGCCAAAAGTGGGGGGAATGCGGGGTGTCACACGCCACTTGAATTATGGGAGCAGGGCGCATTGAATTACACCCATAATTCAATGTGCCCTGCCCCCAGCGCATACGTGCGCGACACCCCCGCGCTCCCCCTGCTTTTGGCACGTGATGGCACGGTGGGCCCGGTAGGCCCGTTTTTCACCCTCCCCAGGCTCCAGAGGCTTTCTTGGAGTCTGGGAAGGGCGAAAACAGCCTCCCCCCCCCGGAGGTCCTCTAGAGACCAGAAATGGCCTGTTTCCCGACTTCCGGTGGGCCCAGAAGGCCCGAAAATCAGCTGGCCAGCACGCTGGAGCTGAGCTAGGGAAATGCTCACGTGCCTACCGATATGGCTGTACATGCCACCTGTGGCACACGTGCCATAGGTTTGCCATCACGGATCTAGGTGGTTTAGCAGTTCCCATAAACACAGCCAATAAACTTCTTAAAGAAACAATGAGCTTGAATGTTGTGTGGATGAGACATTAGCAAGTAAAAGTGGCCAGTCAAATGTACTGTAATAGATATAATCCTGTCAGGATGCATCCGATTGTTTATCTTCCTAAAACACCAGCTAGTGGCCAGATAGAGTTCACAAGAGACAGTAGGAGGAATTCCTGTTAAAGGGGGAATTCTAGATAAACAACATTGCCAGCTAGCAGTGTGACCAAACTATCTCCGAATATGAGATGATGAATACAAGTCATTACCTTAATTATAAGAACTTGCCTGCTGTAGGCAGACCATAAAAGCCTGGAGGACATTAAGAGAGCCATTTTCAGGATATCGGCTTGATTTTGTAACAGGAAGTGAATGAAAATACATCAACTGTTACTAAAATTAGTAAATTGGACCGAGTACGTCAGGTATTGTGAAATACAATTTATGTGTAGGGCAAAGTAATCAAAAGACATGTCAACCTCCTAGTTGGCTGTATCAACATATGCTTGCATTTTTAAAAAAGCTTTTTTTCTCCATGAACCTTGGAGACCAGAAATTCTCAAGGCTAGACGAAGCAGAGTACAAGGCTATTGATGATTCACAAGTTGTCCAGGCAACAGATCTTGCATGACCTCTCTATTTTACTCAGGTTTGCAAGCAACACTTTCCAAGAGCTGAGATTCCTTTGTGACCAACAGTCCTCATTGTCAGAGTTGTATTTTCCTACCATGCACACCATAGCAAGAATCATTACAAGCGTGAAATCAAGATAGAAAATAATAAAAAGTTTTGAAGATAACTAATAACTTACTATACCTAGATGTTACTGTAGGTCTGTATCTGTGTGTTTGTGTGAAAAAAGGTTACCAGGTTCTGTTCTAAGCCATGGTCTCATTATGGCTTAGGTGCAAAAGGATATGCATGATCAATTAATTCATAAAACATTTTTGGTATATCTTATAATCTGTTCTGAGAGAGACTTTTTGAAGACATGATCACTGAACCCAGGATGAAATGAGCTTATTGCAATTTAATGAGAACAGTAAGCGTTCCCACAAGGAAATACTATTTTAAAAGCCAAAATAAACATTTTAAAATGTTTGAAGATAACGTTTTTGTTCAATAGTTCCCTGATAAGAGGTTTAGAACAGCTGAGGTATTATGGCCATGCATTTATATATGTTTTACTTCATGTTCCACCATGATTCAAAGTACCAAATGAGAACACCATAAAAATTTCCATTGACTCACTTCAGTTTCGCTGTAAGTGAAGATTATGATTAAGAAATCATATTTACAGTGTTCTCCACTGGCATCCTCTGGTTGAGTTAGACCATCATGCCCATTTCAGATGTCTGAAGGCAGTGGGGTCTTCTGGAAGGACAAGGATAATTAGGCTGAAGAAAATGGTGTTGGGGTATTGTGATACAAGCCATAGCTTTTTTTTAATCATGATGTTGCATACATGCACCAAATGGACACTGCTTTCCTTAAGATGATGAAAGCAGTGGGAGCCTGTAGATGGTGCTGTTGGGGGGTACCAGATGGGTAGGTCTACTAAATCTGATCTGCAAAAATCTTGATGACCATAAGATGGCAGCAGGAAATAGGGAGAAATCAAAATGCAGCTCCATCTTGTGGTCATCCAGATATTTCCTGACTTGATACAATAGGCCTACAAAATGTGCAGAACATCTTAAATCTTTTTTTATTGCTTTCCTTCTTTAAATGCCAGGAGGGACTAGTAGCTCTAGTGGATACTAATATCCATTGCACTAGTCCAAGGACAAACCACTCAGAAGTTTACCTCTGATGCGTTACCTCTTGCTTCACTGCTTCTGAAACAGCAGAGAGTAAAAGGTCCTTTAAGAAAAAAAGATTGTCTTGTAAAGAAGGACATGGGTAAGTCATGGCACTTCCAGGTGTTCCTTTCTCTGACAGCACAGCCCTATTCCTGTTTATTCTAGCCCCCTTGGTTAATGAAGTTTATACAAAAAGCACCTTGAGAAAACTAAGGTAATTAATACACCCTAACACACCTGCTAGTTCAATTCCTTCTTTTTTCTCCACCTGAGTTCCTGGTTCGTCAAAGCCACTAAACCAGAGCTTGCAACCTGTGAGTCAAGAGTCAAAAGAGGAGGGTTGGGCCAAAAAGGCAAACACAACCTGTACTGTCATTTCTCATCTTCTTCAACTACTCCCAAATATTATGCATTCAAGTCAAATGTTACTTTGGAAGCCCAGATACCTACCTTTCCTATGCAGCCATGGTGAGAAATTGAGAGTTGGCAATCTGTACAAGGGCCTCTAATAAGTGGAGCCTCTGAGGCATGCTGGCAGGCCTATCTGCAACAGTCCATAAAGCTTGTGCATTGACGTGAGTGCAGGCATGAGCTACAGCAAGCAGAAGTTTGGAAACAATAAATGATGTATGGTCAGATAATATATTTAAGTGCACCAATTGCTTCATTTTAATATTACTTCATTTGTAAAAAAAAAAAGTTTAAAAAAGACCTATTATAACATTACAAAATTCAACACTTCTGTATGCTTGATACTTGCCCCTATTCTCGGTAAAGTAACTATGTTTATTTCATGTTATGAAAGTTAGTTCCAGTGCAACAATGTGCACATGTAAGATTAAAAGTCATATATTGTGTGAAGCCATAATGAAGGTTTCTCATGTAACATCCCAACCATGAAGGTTTGTGAATAATAGTTTATGGTTTAGTTAGTACATTATTCATGGCTTATTCAGTAGGCTATAGTTTAGCAAATCAGTACGACAGCTTTCTTATGCAAGCATACCATTAATAATTTTCCATTAAAGTGATTGCAGTGAAATGGGTTCATTTTGTCTTTGTCACAAAATGATCATTATTCATTTACTAAATTGTTAATTTCAGTTTACAGCCTTGTACTTTTTGGACTTCTTAAACCTTTGGCAGATCACTCTGTTCTGTCTCAGTTATAATTCTGTAAAACAGCAATATTTGACATGTTTGCAGTTTGATTACTGATTTTATAACTTGTACACTACTGTTTTATTTGCTATTTTAACTGGAATAAGGTTTTTAACTGGAGTAAGTTTTAAAGTCATTGATGAAGCTTTTGAGAGGTGCTTTGTTTTGCTGTTATAGGAACAAGTCAGTTAAGTTTTAACTATGTTCAGATTGAATACGTAATTGAACTTTAAGTTCAGATACAATAGTAAAAAGATCTCAGAGGTTTTGAATGTGAATTATCTTTTGAATTTGATTTGCAAATTGCAGAAACCTCCACAAAATATTCCCATTAAATCTCTTGAAAGCCCTACTAAACTTTATCTATAAAAACAGAAAAACCATCTCACTTGTATTAAGAATCCACATAAGGCTTATTAGCTGCTTTGGGTTTATTATTAAATAAGAAAAAGTTACTAATTAAAAGAGCATGGCTGTAAATTGCAAGGACAACAGACGCAGTAGTACTTTAAAAAAAAACAACTCTCAGTCGATCCAGATGAATTCAGTTGATGCCCAGAAGTAAACTTGTGATTCAGAGAATATGCATGGAGGAATTATATGAACAAAATCTAAACTTGGTAACTTGAATGAATTCTGCATCCTTTCAATTCTTGATTAGGAAGAACCGGATATTACTAGATCACTGAATTCTCCTTTCCTCTTGCTTAGGAAAGTCAAGTAGCTGGGTTTTCCCCAGGAAGTGGTGTCCATGGCATGGGACCAGGAGGAGAGGTCAAAAGAGGCAAGATATAAAGGTGGGGTCAACATCTTTTGTATCTATGAATAGGGCACTGTTTAAATCACGATGCTGTGTTCCACAGATGCCATACTAAATGAAAATGCTGATTGTTTATTTTGGAATATTTCTTCTGTTCAATCATGTCTGATTCTTGAGATTGCCTGGACAAATTCCTGCAGTTTTCTTCGAAAAAATTTCTCAGTAATAGTTTGCCATTGCCACCTTCCTAGGAAGAAGAGTGAATGACTGGCCCTGGCTTCATGCCCAAGACCTGACTAGAACTCATAGACCCCCAAGGTTTCTAATCTAACCTTGCTATACCAAACAGGTTCTCACAGTTTGGATTTAGCATAGTACATTGATTTTGGTCACTGAACCCAGGAAACTATGGCTTATTTAACGAAATATGGTTAAGATGATGGCTTTATCTCTATGAGAACACAGTCATTATTTGACTATTGCCATATAATTTTATTTGTATATTGCCAGTTAAGATTAGGGATGTCACTTATGAATCAATACTTGTCAGTTTTTCTCAGTTCCTCATTTTATGTATACTTGCAAGTTATTTATTGAACTTAATAACTTCATATTAAAATGTATTTGTTCCATGTTTCTCCACACAGCTAATTTTTGGTGTTGAATGACATGGTTTTATCTAAATGTGACTATTCAGTTGCATTCTCACAATCAAAATCCTGCTCTTTTATACACATGTGAAAGGTCTGGAGCTGCTTTGACTTTTTCTAGTCCTGTCCTTGATTGTGCCGTTTTTGCTGTAGTGAAAGAGGCCTATCCTCCTACTATATTGTTCAGTTTAATCATCTCGACCATCCCATTCTTCATTTTTTAAATTACTTCTATATTTCTTCACAACAATCTCATCAGAATGATTAGGTTATATCAGGGGTCGGCAACCTTAAACACTCAAAGAGCCACAAAGGTCCAAACCGGAAGCCCCCATCAATTCTGGAGTCGACCAGAAGTCCAGCTCCCCCATCACAGTCTCCTCCTAGCACGGCTTCCTTTTTCCTCTGCCGAATGGAAGTCTGTTCTCCTACCATAGAGTCTCCTCTTAGCACGGCATCCTTTTTCCTCTACCTGTCCTAACCGAAAGCCCTATCAAGTGTGGAACTGACCAGCAACAGGGAGCCACAGCAGAAGGATGAAAGAGCCACATGCAGCTCCAGAGCCATGGGTTGCTGACCCCTGGGTTATATGAACATGATTATCCCAAACTGAATGTCTTATTGATCTGTTGTCCAAGTCCTGAACCATTCTTCCAGCCCAGTGTTTCTTAATTTCAGAGCCTTTAAGACATGCGGCCTTCGGCTCCCAAAATTCCCCAGTCAGCCATGCTGGCTGGGGAATCCTGGGAGTTGGTCCACACATTTTAAAAGCTCTGAGACTGAGAAACACTGCTTTAAGCACTTCAGCATGAATTATAATGAAGCATTTCTACAAATGCAATAGAGATAAAATTATTTAATCAGATTAAAATTTCCCAGTAACAATTGGAAAAATGAAAAACTAGGAATTTGGTATAAGGATAGCAACAAAGGTTCTTACTTTATACAGTGTAAAATGTGTTTCCATTAAATAAGGATGGGAATGAAGCCCAAATATGTTAAGCATACTGTATTACAACTTATTTTATATTAAATAGGTTCCTTTAAAAACACTGATGGACTTCCTCACAGAATAAAGAATATAAATCTTAGTATTAACCAGGCAATCTTTTCAACATGCATTGTTAAACAATACACAGGGCAACTATGGAGAAAAACAATATGGATATTTGCAATTTCACAATACCGAGGATCCATTTTCACCAATGACTTGACCATATCTCACTTATGAAAGGTGAGCATGACCCCGTAGTCGTCTTCTGTAATCTATAACGTGATTCTAGCCATGGATAATGTATTTACACTGGCCCAAGGATTGAAGCAATACAACAATCTTGTATTTTGTGTACATTCCACGCTTGGTTGCTTAGGTAGCTGCTATTCATTTCTCCAGCTTACTATCATATTTCTAAGCTAGAAGTGGTAGATATAAGAGTCTCAACCAGCTTTGAACACTAACCTATTGTGCAATGTTTCTTTAAGCTATTCAGAAAAAATGACACACACACTACAGAAATCCACTATCTAGACCTTTTGATTATTCCAGCAGCATTTAAAAATATATGATTCTTTGAGTATGTATATAAAAAAGTAATGCTATTAGTTACCTCAGAGTGTGGGAGGTAAGAGGTTGAACTTTTGGTATGGAAATATAATTTGAGAGACTTAATCGAAACCTGGTGGAATGATTTACATGACTGGAGTACATCACCTGAAAGCTATAATTTGTTAAAAAGGAGCAGAAGCAGAAGAAAGGGAGGAGCAGTTACACTATTTGTGAAAAATGTCCACTCGACCAGCTTAACAGAGCATCTGAATTAAAATAAGGAGAAACAAATAAAGAAATTGTTAGTGGTTGTGTATTATTGCCTGCCCGTACGAGAAAAGATGTGGATGAATGCTTTCTGAAGCACAGAAGCATGAAATTTTAATGTCAGAAGACTTCAATTCCTCTTATACCTTTGGGGAGCTCAGCCAAGTATAGGACGTCAGAGTCGGATGATAGAAAAAGGCAGAAGTAGATCGGTTAGCTTTGACTTGGTACTTATCAACAGGAAGATGCAATGTCATTATAAACTGTATGAGGAAGTGAACCTGAGAAAAAATAGCCACCTAACCCCAAAGCCCCGGATTTTACTATACTTAGAGCACTGATAACTGGCACCACGTGGCAGGGAAATAAAATAGAATAGAATTCTTTATTGACCAAGTGTGATTGGACACACAAGGAATTTGTCTTGGTGCATATGCTCTCGGAGTACATAAAAGAAAAAATACATTTATCAAGAATGATAAGGTACAACACTTAATGAGTCATAGAGAAATAGTCAATATAGATCTTAAGGATACCAGCAACAAGTCATACAGTCATAAGTGGGAGGGGATGGGTGATAGGAATGATGAGAAGATTAATAGTAATGCAGACTTAGTAACTACTTTGACAGTGTTGAGGGAATTATTCGTTTAGCAGAGTGATGGTGTTCTTGTGTCTAGTTGTTCTGGTGTGCAGTGCTCTATAGCATCGTTTTGAGGGTAGGAATTGAAACAGTTTAAGTCCAGGATGCGAGGGGTCTGTAAATATTTTCACAGCCCTCCAATGGGAAACAGATAAGTGGATAAGTGGAAATTCCTAAAGGAAGAGATTTTAAAAGGGCACTTGCAAATCACCCAGTGGTGGGATTCAAGTAATTTAACAACCGGTTCTCTGCCCTGATGATTTCTTCCAATAACCAGTTTGCCAAACTGCTCAGAAAGTTAACAACCGGTTCTCCCGAAGTGGCGTGAACTGCCTGAATCCCACCACTGAAATCACCCCAATAAGGCAGGGATGGGAAACCATTGCCCTTTACAACCTATGGACTTCAAATCTGTAGGTTGTAAAGGGGCTGGCTCAGGATTTCTGGGAGTTGAAGTCCACAGGTCATAAAGGGACCATAGTTGCCCAGCCCTGGAGTAAGGGAAGGGAATAAAGGACAGCAGAAGTTTTTTGGACACAAAAAAATGTAGTGATAAGGAAATATAAAAGAATGTGCACAATGCAGGAAATGGAAAGAGGCTGCAGTCAAGGGTTGTCAAAGGGTGTGCCCAAAATGTCAAGATGATGGCTGTAATGGTACAATTGAACTTCTATTTTTTTTAATGTGCAGTACACAACAGGCAGAGCTTCCATCACACTGTTATACAACCACCATCTTGGCTGTTTTGACTACGCCCCTGCCACACTACAAAGAAAGAGTCACACCAGCCTAGAACTGTAGAGCTACTATCAAAGGAGAAAAACCTAACTCTAACAACTGGGACTTCTTTAGTTTTGTTTAAAAGAAGAAGAATCAATACACCAACTGCTCAATTAAGACTGTAAAATGATAACAAATAAAGAAAGCATAGTTATGCAAGTTGAAAGGCAGGAAAGATGACAGAAAGACACTCAGGAAATACCTCTTTGATTTAAATGAATTGAACTCTTCAGATTCGGATGAATTGTATTTCAAGGTACTGGAGGAACTAACTGATGGTCAGGCAAACTGAGTTATGGCCTAGCACAGGGGTAGGCAAACTTGGCTCTTTTACACCTTATGGACTTCAACTCCCAGAATTCCTGAGTCAGCCAAGCTCTCTTAGGAATTCTGGGAGTTGAAGTCCACAAGGTG
>JANHZT010004126.1:97761-108164 GCA_032468215.1 Stegonotus admiraltiensis | reverse complement strand
GGCTGTGCACCGCCCTGAGTCCTTCGGGAGAAGGGCGGTATATAAATAAAATTATTATTATTATTATTATTATATTATTATTATTATTATTATTATTATTATCTCCTTTTACGACCTTCTGACAAGCAAAGTCAATGGGAAGCCAGATTCATTTAACAACTGTGTGACTAATTGAATAACTGCACTGATTCTCTTAACAAATGTGGCAAGAAAAGTTGTAAAATGGGACAAAACCCACTTAACAAATTTCTCAGTTACCAACATAAATTCTGGACTCAATTGTGGTCGTATGTCAAGGACTACCTGTACTTGGTAAATATTTGCCATAGAAGCAATATGCATGCTATTGAAAATATACCAGCATGGGATCATGGTAGACAGACAGTCCTTGTTTAGCAAGCACAATTGGGACTGCCAATTTGGTCATTAAATGAATGGTCACTAAGTGAAAATGGCTGTGCTTATGATCTTATTTCAGTGGGTGGAAACTAATCAAGGAGAGAAGCGACTAAGAACTAAGGAGAAATTTCCTGACCGTGAGAACAATTAATCGGTGGAACGACTTGCCTCCAGAAGTTGTAAATGCTCCAACACTGGAAATTTTCAAGAAGAGATTGGATAACCATTTGTCTGAAATGGGATACGGTTTCCTGCCTATCCTGCCTAAGCAGGGGTTGGACTAGAACAGTGATGGCTAACCTTTTTGCCATCGTGTGCCAAGTGCGGGGAACGTGGCGGGGGGGTCACCCGTGCCCGTGCCCACACCCATAATTCAATGCTCCTTGCCCCGCCTGCTATGCATGTGTGTGTGGACCCCCGCGCTCCCACTTTTGGCATGTGATGGCAAAAAGGTTACTGGTGGGCCCAGTAGACCCGTTTTTTTACCCTCCCCAGGCTCCAGAGCCTTTCTAGGAGCCTGGGGAGGGCGAAAACAGCTTCGCCCACTCTCCCAGAAGCCCCCCTGGAGGTCGCAAACGGCCCGTTTCTCAACTTCCGGTGGGACCAGAAGGCCCGAAAATCAGCTGGCCAGCGTACACATGAGCACTGGAGCTGAGCTACGGCAACACTTACGTGCCCACAAATATGGCTCCATGTGCCACCTGTGGCACACGTGCCATAGGTTCACCATCACAGGACTAGAAGATCTCCAAGGTTCCTACCAACTCTTTTATTCTGTTTTCTGTTTCAGCTATCCTTTGGTTTACAGTTCTGCAACGGTTGTAAGTGTGAGGACTGGTTGCAAAGTTACTTTTTTGTCACCATACTAACTGACCATTTAGTGACAAAAAGCAATGTTGTTACTAAACAAGGATTATTCCAAAGAATGGCTGCCATTGCAGAAAAACCCAGTCTCATTGTCATTATCTTGTTTTGATTAGCTTCCTTTAGGAGCCTTACTGTTCTCAAAAGCATGACTATTTCAGTTTTGGAGCAACTCAGAAAATGTAAGATTGCTAAAATCACTATAATAAAATTACTCAGATTTTTACTGCTTAAAAGCAATCACTTGCTGGCCAAGGATTAGAAGTCCATATTGGATGGGGTGAGGGTCACAGTGAATTGAAGTCAAATCACACATGTGAGGGAGACTGTACAACAATGAGCATTTTTTTAAAAAAAATACCAAAATGGTAGAATAAAGTTAGTTCTCAAACATACGACCACAAATGAGCTCCAAATTTATCTTGCTAAGTGAAACGTTTATTAAGTGAATTTTCCCCATTTTACGACCTTTCTCGCCATTGTTGCTATGTGAATCACTGCAATTGTTAAACTAGTAACACGGTTGTTAAGTGAATCTGGCTGCCCTGTTGTTAAGTGAATCTGGCTTTGCTTGGCAGGTTGTGAAAAGTGATCGTATGACCCCGGGACACTTCAACCATCATAAATATGAACCAGTTGCCAAACAGCTGGATTTTGATCATGTGTCATGGGGATGCTGCAGTGGACGTGTGAAAAATCTTCATAAGTCACTTTTTTCGGTGCTGTTGTAACTTTGACCAGTCACTAAACAAATTGTTGTAAGTCGAGGACTACCTGCACTACCCTCACTTTCTAGCAATCATGGCTATTGTGGCTTCTGAGAGGTTCAGTCCTGGGCTTAAAGGATGCCAGTAGCCTTGGCTGACAGGTTGTCCATTCCCAGCTTAAAGGTAAAGGTTCCCCTCGCACGTATGTTCCCCTCCCGACTCTAGGGGGCAGTGCTCATCTCTGTTTCAAAGCCAAAGAGCCAGCGCTGTCCAAACACGTCTCCATGGTCATGTGGCTGGCATGACTAAACGCCAAAGGCGCACAAAACGCTGTTACCTTCCCACCAAAGGTGGTCCCTATTTTTCTACTTGCATTTTTTACCTGCTTTCGAACTGCTAGGTTGGCAGAAGTGGGACAAGTAACGGGAGCTCACCCCGTTACGTGGCACTAGGGATTCGAATTGCTGAACTGCCGACCTTTCGATCAACAAACTCAGTGTCTTAGCCACTGAGCCACCGCGTCCCTATCTTACAGTGAGGCAAATATTGTACAATGCTGGTGCTTGAAATACTTATGAGTTTTAAGTTTTTAAAATTTTCACATTTATTTTGAAGCCCAACATAGGCCAACTTGGCATTCCTCATGGGCCTTCGGGGGAGAAGGTGGCTGTAGTAACTGTGGACGACTGTGATACCGCAGTGGCTGTACGCTTTGGAAGTCTGATTGGAAACTATTCCTGCGCTGCTCAGGGAACACAGTCCGGCTCCAAAAAGTAAGATGCTGATGTTTTTTTATGACATGAATATGTAGTAGAATTAATCTGGGTGACAAGAGACTTCGCTACTTTTTTTAGGTATGCCTAGAATTGATTATTGTCAGATGTAAAGTCATTTTCATATCTGTTCGTATTCAGTTAAACTTTACATTTGTGCATTAAGGACAAAATGGTTGAGTTCACAGAACCATCATGTAGAAATCTTTGCTAAATTGCCCCTCCTTGTGGCAAGTTACCTATTGCTGCAGATGTTTCTATTTCTTAAGCATCTTTTAATAGGGTGGAAAAAGTCAACGTGAAGAAGAAGATGAAAAGTAAGTAAAAGCGAGTGTTCACACTTCCCTTCAAAAACGTTCCCTCAGGTGAGGAAGGAGAGAGCGTCCAAGTGAAAGAAAGACAAATGGAGGAAGAAACAAATCTGATCAGTTTTCCTCTGTGGTCTTTAATCACGTTGAACTAAAGAGCTAAAATCCTGAATCCTAAGATTTGCATTAGAATAAATTGATATATTTCAGTTACCGTATTTTTCGGAGTAGAAAACGCACTTCTCTTCCCCCCCCCAAAAAAAAGTGGGTGGAAAAGTCTGTGCGTCTTATATAGCGAATATTGCGGCGGGAGAAGGGGGTGGTTGGTGTGGCGCCAATCAGCTGTTCTAGAATGTTCCATGACAAATGGGTGGTGGCAAACGGGCTGTGGCAAATGGGCCAGATGAATACCAGATGGATGCTGGGAGGCAGAGGCAGATTTTTTTTTCTTGTTTTCCTCCCCAAAAGTTAGGTGCGCCTTATAGTCCGAAAATTACAGTAATCGGAAAAGATGCTTGAAAATATTTGTGTCATTGAGGGCTTTTAATGAATTAATCCTGCTTGGAATATTTTCATCTTAGTTTTGGATAGGTTTCTCAGATTAAAGCTACATTTACAAGTCAGTGTAAGTTTGATTAAATGCAGCATCTTGATTATGTAAATTTTTGCTATGTTTTGCTATGTCTGTTGATTTGAAAAAGCGAAGGAGTGCAGGCTGAAACTATTAGGATGAAATTTAGAAGTTGGATTTACATATTCCTTTGTAATCATTATTATTTATTATTTCATAATAATTATAATAATATTTCATAATCATAAAATGTATTGGGCAACATCATCTCTCTAAGTATTTATGTTACAAAAGAATTGCTATAAACGTTACCAAGTTTCTTCTCCAGTAACAACCTGATATATAAGAATTACAATGCTTTGTAATTGTAATTCTAAAAGCTTGAAAAAAAGTTTTCAGCATTTGTGGCAATACCTTTTATTGGTTTAAAAGAAAGGGAAAAAAACACCCTTAAAATAGTTGACTATTGGCTGTAAGTAACATTTATATCATTTTAATACGATCTATTAGAGATAGTCCTCATTTACCAACCACAATTGAGACTGGCACCTCTGTCACTAAGTGAAAAATCATGTGACTATGCTGGATTGACAGCTTCACTTCTACTTTTGTTGTTAAGTGAATGAGGGTCATTAAGTGAAATATCACATGACTGCAACTTGCAATTTTACTGCTGGCATTTCCATTGATTGTCAAAAGTTATCAGGGAAGCAACTGAATAGTGATTAAGTGACAGCAGGGATTCATCACAAACCTGGTTTTTTTCCCCCAACTCTCATAATTTTTAACAGTTCCTAAAGAAAGCTTTTGGTAAGCAAGGACTACTTGTAGTATTTTGTTTCAACGTCATGACAAAATCTGTAATAGCAAGAAGGAATAATCTCTAATATCTAACTCCCAATAATATTGTTATTGTACAAGAGATTACATCTGAACAAAATATTGCATTACATATCTGAGTCAAAAACCACTTTATTTCTGATTTCTTTAGGTCATTGGATTTAACCGGCCCTCTGCTGCTGGGAGGTGTTCCCAATTTACCTGAAGATTTTCCTGTACATAACAGGCAGTTTGTTGGTTGCATGAGGAATCTATCCATTGACAGCAAGCCCATTGATATGGCCAGTTACATAGCCAATAATGGCACCCTTGCAGGTATAACTTCCTCAAGAATAAAAGTGGAATAAAAAAATACTTTAGGGTCTCTGAAAATTATACACACAAAGAACTGTTTTCATCAGGAAAATGTAAAAAGAAGGAACTAGAGATATATTTATGGGCTAATTTCTCAAGTTTACTAATTACATTGTGCATACAGGTGATCCTCATTTAGCAACTACAGTACATTTGGGACCCAGTTATTAAGCAAAGTGTTGGCTGAGTCAAAAACTGTGTTGTAATCTTACTTCAGCTTTCCTTTGCTTTACAAACCTCAAAGATTATAAATGCAAAGATTGGTCATGAAATAACCTTTTCATTACCAGTGTAACTATGAAGGAAGACTGCTAAACAAGCAGTTGTTAAACAAGCTTACCTATATAAGAGAATATCTTTCTGCAGCTATATTTAAGATAACATCCTATGAAAACCGTTTCTGCACAGATGTTATTCTGAAACGTATTTCTTGGTAGCCTAGGTCCCTGATACATGTACTAACCACATAGGGGAAATGAAAACAGTTGACTATCAAAGTCTTTTGCCTTTGTTTTACTATAATGTTAGTTTAGTTTTCAATGCCTCCCCTTCACAAAAGAGAACTGTTGAAGGTTGGATATCACCAGGGGTGAAATGCTACCGGTTCACTCCAGTTCTTCCGAACCAGTAGTAAAAAAATGCTTTAAAAAAGTAAAAAAAAAAGTTGGCCACGCCCACCCAATCACATGACACCCCCACTAAGCCACGCCCACCAAGCCACACCCAAAGAACCGGTAGCAACATATTTTACATTTCACCACCGGATATCACAGTATAAAGTATGATAAGCATTGTGAACTGCTTTCTAGAAAATTAAGTTGCAGCTGTTCAAAAGTATGACATTGATCTAGAGCACAGCTTGTTACAACTTGAAAGCGTGATTACTGAATGACTTGAGGACAGAACTTTTTTTTTTTGAATTGCAGGTTGCTTAGCTCAGAAGAATTATTGTACCACAAACTGGTGTCAGAATGGTGGTACCTGTGTGAGCAAGTGGAATACTTACAGTTGTGATTGCCCCCTGCGATATGGGGGAAAAAACTGTGAGCAAGGTAAACAATGGATCCTGCTTTTGATTGAGTATGTGAAATATTCCATTGTGTGTGAACAAATTTTAATGATTATATAGTGCAATAGCCTTATTTATTAAATGTATTATAAATCCTGTCTTCACCCTCTTAAAGTAGGCATTATCAGGAATCTAATAATCTACTGCATCTTTGTTAGTTTGGTGCCTTCCAAATATTTTGGAACTATAATTCCCAGTATGTGCACACCAATTATTTCCATACTAGTCTTCTAAGAGTTGCATCTTCTAAGAGTTGCATATCTGAAGGGTATTAGGTTGGGGAAGTTTGGCTCATTAGCATATCTGGATGGCAATCCATGCCCATTATGTAGCAATAGCAATAGCACTTAGACTTACATACCTCTTGATAGTGCTTTACAGCCCTCTCTAAGCAGTTTACAGAGTCAGCATATTGCCCCCAACAATCTGGGTCCTCATTTTACCCACCTCAGAAGGATGGAAAGCTAAGTCTACCTTGAACCTGGTGAGATTCGATCTGCCAAACTGCTGTCAGCTGGTGATCAGCAGAAGTAGCCTGCAGTACTGCACTCTAACCACTGCGCAGCTCATATGTAGCATATTCTTTATCTGTACTATATGGCAACTCATTCCAAACACAGAAAATCAATCTTCAGTCGTTTTTAAGCAAAAATGCTTCAGTTTAATACGATCCCTGTCCCATTTAGTTCAATTGAATAATACCGTTAGTTAACAATGTTGTCTTAATTAAGATTAAACTTTTTCTTAAATAATCACTCAGACATAAAAGAATTCATTAAAATAATGACTTTCTTTAGTCACTTGTACAGTGCATTCAGAAAGTATTCAGACCTCCTTTACCTTTGTCAATTTTGTGATGCTGCAGCCTGATTCTATTGTTTATTATTATTGGCATCCTTCAGTCTCAAAAGACTATGGTATCGTGCTCTGGGAAGAGGTCCTAAAACAGCATCTACTAAAAAAGGCCAATTCGAGAGTGGCAATCCCTTCCACACTGAAGGCAGATACATTCTGTTCCCTGCGCAGCCCCCAGATTTCTCTGGTTCCGGGACTGCCTCTTTGCCTCAGCCTGCTGAACAAGCGTCTCTTCGAACTGGAGAAGGCCATGCTGCGTCTTTAGCCTCCAAGCTGAACAATCGGAGGTCAAGGTTTCCCAGTTGTTAATGTCCATTCCCAGGGCCTTTAGGTCCCTCTTGCAGATATCCTTATATAGCAGCTGTGGTCTCCCTCTGAGGCACTTTCCCTGCACTAATTCTCCACACAGGAGCTCTTTGGGAATCCGACCATCAGCCATTCTCACGACATGCCCCAGCCAGCATAGACGTCACTGTTTCAATAGTGTGTACATGCTAGAAATTCCAGCACTTTCCAAGACTGCATTATTTGTAACTTTGTCCTGCCAGGTGATGCCAAGAATACGTCGGAGACAGCGCATATGAAAGGTGTTCAACTTTCTCTCCTGCCGTGCGTAAAGGGTCCAAGACTCACTGCAGTACAAGAGTGTGCTCAGGACGCAGGCTCTATAGACTGCTATGATTCTATTGTACAGTGGTTGAAAATCACTTTTTTTCTCATTAATCTACACTCAGTGCCCCATAATGACAAAATGAAAACAGAATTTTAGAAAAGTCTGTAAATTTATTAAAAAGAAAAAAAAACCCTGAAATATCATGTTGGCGTAAATATTCAGACCTTTCACTCACTACTTTGTTGAAACACCTTTGGCAACAATTACAGCCTCAGGTCTTTTGGAGTGTGATGCAACAAGCTTTGCACACCTGGATTGGGGGATTGTCATTATGGGGTACTGAGTGTAGATGAATAAGGGGAAAAATGAATTTCAGGCTGCAGCATAACAAAATTGACAAAAGTGAAGGGGGTCTGAATACTTCCTGAATACACTGTATATCTTAACAGAGAACAATGTTCTCATTCATACTCTTCATTGCAATTCTTTGGTTCCCATTTGGCAGCCTCAGTCTTCAAGATTTTTTTTTCCCATTTGTTCCCAGGTTGGGAATCTGTATTCTGTACTACATCTATGAATTTTTAGCAGATGGCAATGAATGTGAGAGTGTATTTTAAAGTTCATACACATGGAAGATGCTGGCTAGGTTCCTTGAATTTCAGTGTGTCCTCCCCCACCCGAGAATACTTACCAGATAATACCGTACTGTACAACCAACTCTCTCGTGTTGCAGGAGAAAATCAGCAATAAGAACAACCTGTTAATATATATTTACAGTGAGAATATCAGCTTTCCACCAATCTTTCTGAGTTGCCTCCATATTGGCTTTAAAAGCAGAAGTTTCAAAATATTAAGTATTTCTAAATATTAAGAGTCGCGGTGGCACAGTGGTTAGAGCGCAGTACTAAAGGCTACTTCTGTTGATCACTGGCTGCCAGCAGTTTGGCAGATCGAATCTCACCAGGCTCAAGGTTGACTCAGCCTTCCATCCTTCCAAGGTTGGTAAAATGAGGACCCAGATTAGATAGTTGGGGGCAATATGCTGACTCTGTAAACCACTTAGAGAGGACTATAAGTCTAAGTGCTGTTGCTATTACACTGTACTTCTGCAAACTCCATCTACTTGATGACATTTGGGTACCGTAAGGAACAGTGCTCTGAAAACTTGAGCTATCTATTCATAACTTACTAAGTGCATTTAAAAATATAAATGTGAATGCTTTAGGCTTCCAAGAAAATGTGAAAATCAGATTGATGAACTGTCTTTCAGAAAACAATTAAAGAATGATTGCTCCCAATATTGCTAATTTGCCTTAATAAGATTCCAAAGAATTATTACTGTGAACAATACTGCTATCATTTCTGCTGTCACTTCTGTTACAGTCAAAATGGTGTACTATGTTTAGAGGATTGGAAAGATCTTTTTCATGCTTTTCTTTCAGCTGATGCAAAATCATTTTGAATCGTTAAGCCATCGTTACTTCTTATTAAGGCTTCTTGTAATAAACTTTGACAGCATGTTAATCTCTAATCACGATTCAAGTCAGAATTTATGTGATGCCCGTTGCAAGCTCCTGTTCCCATTTTGTGATAGAAATTCAGATAAAGCAAATTCTTAACACAGTCCTTCTGCCTAGCATAATTATTTTTCTACAGAAATCCACTTTCAAAAACCATTTGATTATGGTCAAGTGTAGGTACATAAATAGGTAAAATCAATTATTTATTTCTTGTAAGATAGATACGTGGACCAGAATGTGCATGAAGAGAAATAAGTAATAAAGGAGAATTTTAACAAATGATCAAATTGAACCAGAAGTAAAAGCACTGAGGGCAATTGCACATTAGGGAACAAAATATATTCATAGGATCAAAGTGCTTTCTGCCTGGGGCATAGGTGACACAGCAGCCACAGATTTGAGCTTGTCAGATCCTTTATAAATGTGTTATTTTGCTGCCCCTTGGGGGCCATAAAACTAAGGCGATAAAACTAACACTGTCAGATTCTTAATAGACAGTAATAAATAGCATGCATCCTTGCTATTACCCAGAAATTGTCAGAAGTGCATTCCTACATACATTTTTAAACATTATACTGAATTTTGTTACCTTTTATAAATTTGTAACTAAGCTCAATGTCTTTTTATAACTACAGCTGAGAATAACATGCTTGTTATTCAATATATGGTATTGCTCCAATGGGCAGAAACTTTACAGATGAGCTGTACAACAGAAATATTACGTTCTGTTTGGTGAAATGTATAAATTCTCATACTTGTTATTAATATTTACGTAGCATAAATAGCAGTCTCAGTGTTGCCACACAGAGAAGTATGATTCCTGTGGCAGAAGCCTTCAACTTTTCTAGGCTGTATGCAGGCAATTGGGTATTCTCTAGATATTATACAGAATCCGTAGTCCTTTGCTATCAGTATCTAGAGAATGTCTTTTAATTTTGCTGCTTCTTAATTAAATTGTGTAGGTTTTTCACTTTTTTTTTGTATTATTGTCTACAAAATCAATAGGCCATGGATTTTTCTGAAGAAACAAGTTTCTACATGTAAAGATAATTTTGCTACCTAGGAACACCCTAAGATAAAGCCACTGCTTATCTGTGCTTCTTGGTTATACAGAGATTCAAAAGCGTTAACTGTGAAAGCATAACTGTGGGAACATTCGAATCTATCCAGTAATAAGCCCATTTTCATCTATTGCTATGTAGGAGATATTTCCTGTGCCAGCAGCGGGCACAAAATGTGATTGGGATCCACAAGCAAATTGACGAATTTGGAGATTTCAGATTCTCAGTTGTTTAAAAATAGCAATAGAAAAAAAAATAATAAACCCAACATAAAATTTTATAGAACAAATAAAGAAAGCTTGAGATTAACCGAAGTGGGTATTCCTCTGAAAAGGCTTTATTCTGGACAGCGAGCTCTTTTTTTCTTATTTACTTTTTTCTTTAGACTTAAGTTAATAATATTTGGATTTATGCCATACACTAAATCAGTGGTAGGCAAACTTGGCTCTTTCACACCCTGTGGACTTCA
>JANHZT010004126.1:61013-71976 GCA_032468215.1 Stegonotus admiraltiensis | reverse complement strand
GCCGGTGAGATTCGATCTGCTGATCTGCTGAACTAGCTGTCAGCTGAAGTAGCTGCAGTACTGCACTCTAACCACTGCGCCACCTCGGCATCTCAATCTACCATATTTTTTGGACTATAAGGTGCACCGGTGTATAAGATGCACCAAGATTTCAAAGAGGTAAGAAAGAAAAAAAAGGGGTTTTCCCTTCCTGGCCCTCAGGAGCACTCTGCAGGCCTCCCAAACCCTCTGCACGCCCCATTTTTTGCAAAAACGGGGGTGTTTTGCCCTCCCCCAGCCCCTAGGAGCACTCTGCAGGCCTCCCAAACCCTCTGCACGCCCTGTTTTTGCGAAAAATGAGGCATGCAGAGAGTTTGGGAGGCCTGCAGAGTGCTTCTGGCGGCTGGGGGAGGTCAAAAACGCCCCTGATTTTTCAAAAAACAGGGTGCACAGAGGGTTTGGGAGGCCTGCAGAGTGCTCCTGAGGGCTGGGGGAGGGCAAAAACATCCCCATTTTTGTGAAAATCAGGCGAAAAATGGACCTGTTTTTCGCAAAAATGAAATGGGCAGGGCAGGGCAGGGCTTCGGGAGGCCAAAAATGGTGTATAAGACGCACCATTTCCACCCTCTTTTAGGGGGGAAAAGGTGCGTCTTATACTCTGAAAAATACGGTATGTTTTGCAAAGCAAAATATGGATTCAGAACTGCCCATGTTTAATCCTTTGTATCATGCTTTGGGTTTGCAAATTGCTGTGTTGCTTAATGTATTTACCCTTGTTATAGAAGATGACAAAGTAAGTTGTTGCAATTCCCATTTCAAAGATGTGGACTTGCCAAAGTCAGGCATCCTTTTTTAAGGAAATTGAGGGTGGATTTGCAGGGAAGGGTGAAGGGAAAGAAATGCTGATTTCATGATGTCTTCTGAGTGGGTACAGCTTAATAGGTTTCGGAGTGGGGGTTCCTGCAGGAATTTAATAGCTTGACCTATGACCAATCTGTGTGCTTTAAAAAGAATGTCTTACCTTCCCTGCTATCTATTTTTTTAAAAAATTCTTATTTATACATGCAACTTTGAGAAACATAGATCTCTGGAAGTCTTTTCACTGTGCTTCATCTTGAGGCTTTTCTTTCTGGCATAGAGTAGCCTCTTATTAATGTGGATATACTTCAGGCAGCAGTGAATTAGAAATGAAAATGTAAACACCAAATAAAAGGAATGAAATGCATTTAACTGTGGTCTTCCTTCACTACAAAAACTTGTCAGTGAATTAATTCACTGTTTGACATATTCCCTGAAGTGTTGTTTTTTTTTAAACTAAATCACTCTTAGAAATTGACAGCTCTTCATACCGCTTAAAAGAATGTGGATTTGAGATAGAACAGCGTTTAGTCAAATGAATATACTATTCACACTGATTTTAAAAGTATAATAACTGAGCATTTAGAAGGGGAATAAAGACAAATGAACACTATTTTTTTATCAGTTCATGCCTGTAATAAACAAACTGATAATTTTATTTTACAGTACGATGACGTGCTTCCTCTCAGGATCATCACTTACACGACAGTTTCCATCTCACTGGTAGCTTTGTTGCTGACCTTCATACTTTTGGTCTTGATCCGAACTTTGCGGTCCAATCTGCACAGCATTCACAAAAACTTGGTGGCTGCTCTGTTCTGCTCGGAGGTAGTCTTCCTGATAGGAATCAATCAGACAGAAAATCAAGTAAGACTTAATGTTCAGTGGCTTTTGTCTAACATGCCTTTTCTCGCACTGATATACCTCAAACAAAAAAGTCTACCATGACTCAAAGGTGTGAATGCATTTCTATCAGTTTTGCTACCAAAGAACAAAGCGGCTTTGTTCTATTTGGAATACATAGTTTGAGTGAAAGAGATGGTTGAGCTTAAGGTGGATCCCACAGAAACACTGTTTCTTTTAGTACCTAGACCAGGGCTGTCAAACTTGCGGCCTGCGGGCCAGATGCATCACGAGCTGGCCACGCCCATGCCCAGGGGGGAAGTCTCAATACATCATATGACACCACCATGATGACACCAGTTTGACACCCCTCACCTAGACCATCACAATTTTTAATTTTGCAACTTGTAGCCTGGGTGCATCTGGACAGCATCAGGTAGGGAAAGACTGGTGTGGAAACCATAGTTTATCAACCAGCTTTTGTCAAGAGAATCGATGGAATTTAGCTGGATGCAAGATGCTGATTGATTGTTGCTGTGGTCTCATGCAACTTTCTTGGAGAAGGATGTCTAATAAACAAAGTGCCAGATTTGAAGAATTTATAGGCAAAGTGCTCTTCTAATCCCCTTACTGCCCCTCACCAAGCTTTGGAGAAATGGGGTGCAGCAACAATTGGAACAAGTGACAAGGAAAGGTCTGTAAATCTGCCTGATCTAGCCATTCCCTCACCCTTGTAGATTTTGTAGTGACGGATAAAGTTAAGAGGGAATGAAGGGTATAATTTTGCCTCCCAGGCTGTTAGCATCACTGAAAAAGGCAAGATTTGGCAAGCAGGCTTAGGAGTGGAAGATCTCTGGGAGTTTACACTGCTCCATTTCCACCCTTAAACTCTCCCACTCTCCCCAAACATCCAGAAATAAAATAAGCTATGCCAGCACCAATAAGTAGACCAGCTCAGGAAATCAACTTAACAGGAAGGCGAAAACTACTTTTATTGAGTTAGCTATAATGTCAATCTTGAAGTCTGATTATGTTGGATCTCCTCCTCCTCCTCCTCGTTTAGTGAGTTAGAGAGGTCACATCCTGATCCACTTCCAAATTTTATCTTCTTCTGGATTTAAAAATACTTCACGCCCTTTGACCTAGGGAACAGGTCCTGCAAATCTCTGTCAAGGCCTTGTTCCTTATTCTCTACAGCCCTTGATTTTCCTCAATTGCCTCATCCCTGATCCTTGTTGCAACAGAAGCAGGATCCAAAGAAATTAGAAGATAAATGCTGTATCAACCCAACCTCATTTTCCCTTTCAGGCTTTTAATATATTTTTGGGGGGAAGACATCAAGTAACGAAGAGAGGGATAGAGTCTGAGGACCGACATTTTCCCTTGATGCTTATGATAGTTGGCTTGGGAATTGTCTTCTGAAAACATAAGTTTAAGGTGGGGATGGGTATCACCCCATACCCACATGGCAGATAGAGAACTGAGCACAGGCATTTTCTTTCATTGGCTTAAAGGCCACACAAAGCTTTACAAGGCATATCAGGGCTGTACTTAAAAAATGAGTAGATCAGGACCTTGGGTGAGGGCAGAGTAGAGGTGAAGAACTGAGTTGGGCTTGCTGTTAAATCTTTTAACCATTCTGAGAAGACTTTGAGGACTTTATCTCAATAAAATGTATTAACTCTTTAGCTCTCCTTCTTTAGATTGTACCAGCAGGCTTTGCACTTCTAAGGAGCTTGTGATAAGAATGTTTTTTTTTCAAATTAATGTCCTTTTAAATTTGTCCCATACCAAATCCATTAAATTGTTCATTTAATAATTCAGAACATCTGTTCAGAAATGTATGTCTTTTATAAGCTTGAAAGCAAGAGATAATCATGAGCTAATTAATAAAAATATCCTGCCCCATCTTAAGCCATTTCTTAAACATTTTACCTGAGCAAGCTGGAAATCATACAGAAAGGGCCACTCCTTGCATTGTAGTGAGATCTGCTGTGAATGTCTTTCAGGCAGTTTTCGAACCTTCCTTGCAGAATAAGAATAATCTCAGCAGTCACACACGAACGAGCATGAAAAGTCCAAGAATTTAGGAAAACAATTGACACAGAGTCACTCGACATTTCATTTCACTTTTATTAATTTCTGTAAGGCAGGGATCACATGACTGGGTGAGGTTTCAGGCACCCGTGAATGATTGATTGACAAAATTCTCTATTTCCATTGTTGCATATCTGAAATAAGCCAGTTTGCATTATTATGACCCATGCAAAGACCCACGCAAAATAAATACTCAGAATTATGAGAGTAAAAGACTTTACAGGGAGGGTTTAAAGTTGCCAAGTTTTTAAATTGTGGGTATAAAACTGCCAGCTCTTTCCTGAAGTCTTGATTAAATGAACAAATTATCCTTCTTTAGTAATTTTAACATAGGAGTGTGAGTAGGAGTGGTATTCACTTACCTTCACTACCGGTTCGCAAACGTGAGCGTGCGCGCCTTCTCCACACATGCACAGAGCCTTCTGCATATGCGCAGAGGGTCAAAAATGGGATGTGATGATGGGTGGGAGGGCGGAGTCTCCCACCGCCACCGCTACTGGATTCCCATTGCGAACCGGTAGTGAAAGTAAGTAGAACCCACCCCTGGATAGAACTGGCTGAATTTTACCACTGAGTGTGAAGCTGTGTTCTGATACAAAAACAGATCTTGTGGGGCCATAAGTAGACCAAAAATCACCATTTCCATTTCCTATTAACCAGTGTAGGATCAAGTAAAATCTTGAAACTGCACTTAATCTTAATCATGATTTTTCAATCTATGTAGTCCTCAACATACGACCACAATTGAGCCCAAAATGTATGTTGTTAAATGAAAAACCTGTTAAGTGAGTTTTGGCCCATTTTACTTTGCTTGCCACAGTCGTTAAATGAATCACTGCCGTTGTTAAATTAGTAACACGGTTGTTAAGTGAATCTATTTTCCCCGTTGACTTTGCTTGTCAGAAGGTCGCAAAAGGGGATCACATGACCTTGGGACACTGCAACTGTCATAAATGTGAATCAGTTGTCAAGCATCCTAATGTAAATCACGTGACCATAGGGATGCTGCAACGGTCGTACGTGTGAAAAATAGTCATAACTTACTTTTTTCAGTGTGGTTGTAACTTTGAACGGTCACTAAATGAACGCAAGTTGAGAACTACCTGTACAAGTTAGTTTTATTGTCTTGTTTGACATTAGGTTGCTTTAATGCATCATGGTTAAGACTGATCACATGTTGCCCCAGGAGTTCCTAAAGGGGTTTTGGGCAGAGGTGAAATGTACTTACCTTTCCTACCGGCTCACTGATGTGAATGCGCCATGCACATGTGTATGCTTTGCTCACGTGTGCATCATCGTCTGTGCATGTGCCATCATCTGTGCACATGCCATCATCTGCGCGTGCCCAAAGCTAAGACGTGACGATGTCCCATTTCGGGGGGGCGGAGCCTCCTGCCACCGGCACTACCAGTTCACCAAACTGCCCACCGCCGGCACTACTGGCTCCCACGAGCCGGATAAAGCCAGCAGCATTTCACCCCTGGTTGGGGTTGTTTTTTTTTTTTTCTGGGAAAATCTTAGAGATCTTAGCTTTCCAAAATTATGAATGTACAGATGACTATAGGTTGCTGTAAATTAAGGGAAAACATCAGGGGTGAAATGCTCCCGGTTTGGACCGGATCGGGTGATCCGGTAGCGATCGTAGCGGGTGGTTCGGAGCGAGGCTCCACCCATCTGCCCAGGTGTCATTACTTCCTGGTTTCAACCAGGAAGTAATGTGTTTTTTACCCTCTGCGCATGCACAGAAGGTTTTGCGCATGTGCAGAGGGTCTGCATGTGCATGTGACTCGTGCGTGAGCACGTGCACTTCCAAACCTGTAAGGAAGGTAAGTAGATTTCACCCCTGGAAAATATGTTTCTGGATAACAACAACATAAGATGATGACTCTCCTAACTTTTCTTTGGAGACTCAGAAACATCTGACTGGACATGTTTAAAATGAGATGCTGGACCACATTCACATTTGATGTAGTGTAGAATGACTTAGTATTACAGAAGATAGGGGGGGAAAAGGTTGGCTGTCATGCATAAAACAGTAAATTTAGAATGCAGCCCCTATGAATGTTCTCTTACATATAACCAGACATTAATAGTTGTGCTAAAAAGTATGGTGGCTTAGTAGAGGCAGCTGTAATGGATCTGGATTCTTTCTTTATTTCTAGTTTGTGTGCACCGTAATAGCCATCCTTTTACACTACTTCTACATGAGCACGTTTGCTTGGATGTTTGTTGAGCAGCTTCATATCTACCGCATGCTGACTGAAGTGAGAAACATCAATTTTGGGCACATGAGGTTCTATTACGTTATGGGTTGGGGGATTCCTGCCATTATAACAGGTAAGAAAGGAGCATTCTTGCCATATGAACATAAGGTTTATTCTTATGACTGCCATAACTTTGTCCCCGGAATTCTTGGTAACTGAAAATTGGGGAAAGTTTTATATATTCTGAGCAAAATACAGGCAGACATATCAAAGATTTCTACTTGAAGATGTGAAAATACAACCTAGAGAAAAGCATACTGGTTTTAAATGCTGCTTATTTTTGGCAGCAAAAAAACCCCAAAACAAAACCACCATTACCATCAAATGTATATTAAACTACAAGTTAAACATAGTGACTTTAAAATATTTGAATGGGAAAATATTTAAACATGATGATCCAAAGCTATTCTGAATAAATTCAGTGTCTCAAATGAATGAAAATATATTCAGTACCAGATCCAAGGTATTTTCCATCACAGTTCTATATTCCAATTGTTACCAGCTGGTAAGTAATGATACTTTTGGAAGTGACATGATGCTACAGCTGTGAATGATTCAAGTAACATCTGAAGAATCGTAACTTTTCTGCCCTGATGTTTGCATCAGAAACTCAATTTCTCCAGTCTTAAATATTAGCAGCCTAATAATCAAGGCTATCTTATGAACATTATTAAAGAATAGAGTGGATTGTAAGTGGAACCATTCCATCACTCCTGGACTAGATAAATACTGGCTGAAATGAAGTACAGCAAATAGAAACTCAACAGACGAGGGGAATGGATGTGAGAAGATGCTGTTCTAGAAAAATTAGTTATGCTTGCCAACATTGAAGAAAGTAGGAGGAGGGAAAACTGGAGATAACAGTAGATGGAGAGGATCAAAACAGGGATGAAATCTACTTATCTTCCCAACCGGTTCAGAAGAGCACGCGCCACACATGTCACATACGCGCTTAGATCCTCTGCGTATGGGTGGGTGGAGCCTCACACCGCCATCGCTACCGGTTCTCCAAACCACCGGCCACCATTGCTACCAGTTCGGCGAAATTGGTCCGAACTGGGAGCATTTTACCCCGGATCAAAGAGATTATTCAACTTACTTTGGAAGAGCTATGTGATGGTAAGCATTTGCCCATATAGTTACTATTTTGATCCCAGCTTAATGGGACTTGCTAAATTTAAAAAGTGAAAGCAAAAAATGCAATCCACGCTCCCTTGATTGTAGCCAATCTTCTGTTGTATTTTCATCCACTTACGTTGTACAGAAGTATTCCTTCTATTACACTCTATGCAGAGAAAGAATGAAGGTTTCTTCATCATAATTTATAGAGAGAGAAATAGCAGTCATCGTACAGTATGTCATGAAGAAGTCTTTTTTCTTGAAACAACATTTGAAAGTTAGCTGAACATGAACTTACCAACTTTTCACCTCTAGAACATCTGCATATTAAAAAAAGGATTATAATTGGTTGCTTAGGAATTAGAACTTGGCATGCCTCACTCTATATGTTTGTTTGTTTGAATAATATTTAATAGTGAGAAACAGAATATATAGTAAAAAATAACATGAAGCATTATAGCATGGCTATGTGTCCTGGGGACGCGGTGGCTCAGTGGCTAAGATGTTGAGCTTGATGATCAAAAGATGGGCAGTTCAACGGTTCGAATCCCTAGTGCCACATAACGGGGTGAGCTCCCATTACTTGTCCCAACTTCTGCCAAGTTAGTAGTTCGAAAGCACATAAAAAATGCAAGTAGAAAAATAAGGACCGCCTTTGGTGGGAAGGTAACAGTGTTCCGTGCACCTTTGGCATTTAGTCATGCCGGCCACATAACCACGGAGATGTCTTTGGACAGCGCTGGCTCTTCGGGTCAGGAATGACTAGCACATATGTGCGAGGGGAACCTTTATCTTTACCTCAGCATGGCATGGAGTGAGATACAAGATACAATAGGTGCCTCAGGCATGATATTGAGAGAAGGACTATTAATCCTCTTGAAAATTGTTCTTTTTGTAGCAGACATGCTAGTAAAACAGTCCTAACGTGAGGAGGAGAGAGATTTCTCCCCATCGGTTTTCATACTGTAATACCAAGGTTGTTTTCTAATCACATTTTCAACAACAAAAACGACTAAGAATGAGAATGGTTATTTCCCACAAACGCGTTGAAAATACAGTTTTTCTCAGAGATGAAAAAGTTCCATGACAACATAAAACATAAGATTTAGACAGCTTCTCCCAACAAACCCAGCAAAAAGAGGGAATCCTCTTGCTCTTCTTAGACAATTTTTAAAAAAATATTTCTTGGCCTGAATTAATGCTTCAAAGGACTCCATACATTGAGTTTCTGTCTGTCTTTTGTATTGCAATGCAGGTCTTGCTGTTGGTTTAGATCCTCAGGGATATGGGAACCAAGATTTTTGCTGGCTCTCTATTTATGACACCCTGATTTGGAGCTTTGCTGGTCCAATTGTAATAGTTGTGGCAGTAAGTATTGATTTTGCAATGGGATAGTCCAGGGGTGGGTTCTACTTATCTTTACTACTGGTTCGCATTGCGCCCACGCACGCATGCTTGCTTTGCTTGCGTGCGTGCGCACACTCTTCTGTGCATACGCAGAAGCTTCTGCGCATGTGCAAATCACCTATGATGACGTCCGGGTCAGTGGGCGGAGCCTTCCGCCGATTTTACTACCAGTCCGAACTGGGGGCAACCCACCACTGGTGTAGCCCTGTAATAGAACAAGGTAACTGACAGCATAGAGAGAATGAACAACTAAGTGAGTGTGAGGAAACCTTCCCTTTAGATTCATATACAAAATATAAATAAGAATTTATATCTAGCAGCTGTTTAAAATTATAAAATATCTCAATGGTGATTTGTTTAAGTGATTGGTTGATTATATGCCATCAAGTAGTTTTCAACTCTTAGTAGCCCCATAGATAGATTTTCTTCACGAAGATCTATCCCTAATCTGGTCTTTTAGGTTTTCTAATGTGTTCTTATTGATACTGTAACTGAGTCCATCCACCTTGCCAGGAGCAATGTGATTAATGGCAAATTTCCTTTTATTTCCCCAAATATGACTATTGTTTGTTAAGACAGCTCTTCCCGAGTTGAATTATGTGCATGTCTTTTACCGACAAGAATACAAATGTGATTTTAAATAAAGTGAAACCTGCAGGTTATACACTCCTTAAAATTGTAATATGGCCAAATTTGTCTATAAAATTCTAATAAATATTTTGACGTATTTAAGAGATACGCACCTTCCTTTTGAATTTTATTTTCCTCTTGTCTCACTGAAATCAGAACTTTTAAAAACTGTAAGCTTTTGAAGTTTAAAAAGTATTGAGTTCAAAAAAAAAAGTTTTCCCTATAGTTATAACTAATGAATCTCTCCAAAAACTCATAAATGCTGGATGAGCTTTTATATAAATGTCTTAAAACAAAATGGTTATACTTGTTTCTTTTTTATTTGATTTATACCCATCTTTGTACTCTGGTGAGTACTCAAATTTTAAAAAGAGAACTATAAAAAGTTAAAACCTCATATTACAATTAACAGTAAAAGTAATAACATTATTCACTACCAATTAAAAACCTGATGGAAGAAACACATGGATGTTCCATCACTGGAGTTTTTTAAGAAGAGATTGGATAGGCATTTGTCTGAAATGGTACAGGGTCTCCTGCTTGGACTACAAGACCTCCAAGATCCCTTCCATCTGTGTTATTCTGTATTTTGATGGTGGGGGTGTCTTCAAAAGGGTCTTTCACCTCTAAATTTTATTTTGGATTGCAACAAGAGGCTGGCCCTACAGATAGTTAGACCAGTGGTGAAATCCAATTTTTTTTTCTACCGGTTGTGTGGGCGTGGCTTGGTGGGTGTGGTGTGGCTTGGTGGGCGTGGCAGGGGAAGGATACTGCAAAATCCCCATTCCCTCCCCACTCTTGGGGAAAGGATATTGCAAAATCTCCATTCCAACCTCACTCTGGGACCAGCCAGTGGTGGTATTTGCTGATTCGCTGAACTGCTCAAAATTTCCTCTACCAGTTCGTCAGAACCTGCTGGATTTCACCCCCGAGTTAGACCCTCAACTATTTAAGGCTTTAATGGTCAATACCAATCTCTTACTTTGTGTGTCCATAAACTTACTTTAGTACTGCATAAATATTTAGCTCATTATCAATACAGTCTTTCTCATTTGCCTTCCTAACTACTTCCATCCCATTCCCTACATTTTCAGAGAGCTTTCCATGTGTAATTTTTCTTGCTTCTTAAATACTTTACACATTCTGTTTGTTGCTGTTATATTATTCTGTTCCTCTTTGGGGGTTTTATATTTCTGTCTTCTATGCTAATGCTTTTATTGTTAGTTTATGTGAGCTATTTAGAACTCTGTGGAGGAAAAATAGAATTTACAAATATAAATGCAAAAAGATTCCCAGAAGTGTAATTCTTTTTTTTTTTTGCTCATGCCCCCACAGATACACAGCGTATTTATAAAATAGAAATTGTGTCTGATCTTTGTGTATTTTTCCCTTCAAGATCAACATTGTGATCTTCATCTTAGCCGTGAAAGCATCATGCAAACGAAGGCAGCGTTCACTGGAGAAAACTGGTGTCATGTAAGTTTATAACTGGATAGAAAGGAAGCGATCTTCAGCAGAGATAATGTGACGTATTTGTTAAAACAATAATTCTTAGCAGTTTACTGAGACTTAAGAAGATGTCCCGAAGGTGCTTTTTCAAGAGGCAACTGGACTTTCTGATTTTTCTTTGAAGACTTTTCACTTCCCAATCAAGAAAGTCCAGTTGCCTCTTGAAAAAGCACCTTCGGGACAACCATGACCTAGATCAGGGGTCGGCAACTGTGGCCCTTTTACAACCTGTGGACTTCAAATCCCAGAATTCCTGA
>JANHZT010004126.1:30051-42118 GCA_032468215.1 Stegonotus admiraltiensis | reverse complement strand
GGGCAATAAGCTGACTTTGTATAAAATATACAAAAGTATGAAGGCTATTGCTTAATGCAATGTAAGCTGCCCTGAGTCTCCGGAGAAGGGCGGCATATAAATCAAAATTTTAAAAAAATAATAATTCAATGGTATTCAAATGTGGGATGTTTCTAATAAGAATTCATCTATAGTACTACAGTACTTTCTTTAGTACTACAGTACTAAAATTCTTGGTGCCATGACCTTTAACTGGGCAAAACCATGCTTTGTATGGCAACCGTTTTTGAACCAAGGTACCTCGAATGGATTAACCTACACCAGTGATGGCTAACCTTTTTGCCATTGCGTGCCAGGAGGGGCGACCACCCCTCCCCCGAGCTCCTGGTAGGCCCGTTTTTCTTTCTCACCTGGCTCCAGATCCTCTTTATGCATCTGGGGAGGGTGAAAACAGCCTTCCCCACCCCCTTGGAGGCCCTCTGGAGGCCCGAAACGGCCTGTTTCCCAACTTCCGGTTGGACAGAAAGTGGCTTTTTTGCTGTCCCCAGCCTCCAGAGCCTCTCTAGGAGCTGAGCTGGCATGCCCATTGATATTGTTACGCATGCCACCTGTGGCATGTGTGCCATAGGTTCGCCATCACGGACCTACACAATGCATCCAAAATCTGGGAGCCATGACTCCTGTGGAATTGAAATTGGCAGATATAAAATTCTATTGCATAAAAATTATCAAAACCTTTTATGACATAATACATAGTGTCACATAACAGTTCCTGTGATTCACTCCTGATGTTTTTGTTCTACAGTTCGCAATGCTGATTATTTTCAAGGCAGATACATCTCTGGATGTATCCCAACTTTTCCAATGCAGTACAGGTAGTTCTTGACTTACAACAGTTCATTTAGTGACCATTTGAAATCACAACGGCACTGAAAAAAAGTGACATGACCATTTTTCACACGTATGACCATTGCAGCATCCCCGTGGTCGCGTGATTTACATCTGAATGCTTGACAGCTGGTTCATGACTTACGACGGTTGTACTGTCCCAGGGTCATGTGATCCACTTTTGCGACCTTCTGACAAGCAAAGTCAATGAGGAAGCCAGCTTCACTTAATAACCATGTTACCAATTTAACAACTGCAGCGGTTCAGTTAACAAATGTGCCAAGAAAAGTCGTAAAATGGGACAAAACTCACTTAACAAATTTTTCAATTAACAACACAAGTTCTGGGCTCAATTGTAGTCATAAGTTGAGGAGTACCTGTATATTAGAATCTCTGTCACTCCTGAAGGCATTGAGGAATCTGGTAAAGAAGTATCTCTGAAACAACCCAACAGATCATGGCTTGTTTTGTCTATCATATTTATGATACTATTTTATGAGTCGCATTGACTCGAACATATTTATTAAAAGATGACTCACTAGGTCACCCTACACAGAGTAGAAAAGGAGCCTGAAAGTGTAAGATCTATCATCAAGATTTACGAAGGAAATCGGATTATACCCAGCGGTATCCCGGGAGACTGACACAAAGGTAATTACTGTAGTGTTAAAAGATGAAATCTGATAATTATTTATCACAAATACAAACACTGCAAAACCAGCAATGCAACTCTCATATTTCAGTAAGTCTTGATGGGATCATTTTACATAAAGTAATAGTCAAAGCGTCTTTTCCATGTATGATGATTCATGAAAACTTTATGAAGGGTTCTTTTTTTGCTCTGGACTATCTTGAATTCCAAGTTAATATATACGTGAAAAAGATCATTTTTGCAACAAAAAAAGGACACTTTCATTCTTCTAAGCATGTCTCACAGAACACAGAAGGCAGGGTTTGTCATTCTGTAAAGGGATTTGCTGAGGAGAAAATGGGGCTTAGAATCATGATTGTATCTTTGTGAGTTGTTTTGTTCTGCAACTGCTTTGAATTACTATCACTAAACCCAGGATTATTCTTGGTTCCAATATGCTTCTTGATAACAAAAGGTAACATCTACCTTGTACCAGACCTATTTGCCTAAATGTTTGCAATCTTAAGTTGAAACAAAATGCAAACAGGTCTTGTTAGCCTATTTTCAGGATCAAGATCACGGCAGAGGGCCGATTCTTGGCACGTGTAAATATATACACCCACTGCTACACATTGTCTGCTGAGAGGACACCCTTCTCCATTTCCACACTAGAGGTAGTCTATATACTGCGTGGTAGAGGGGACTACCTTGATCTAGTACACTTAATGGCCTCCCGATGGCATGGCCTTCCAGAAGACCTCACCTTGGCTTACGGAACTGTGTGGAAATCAACACACCTGTTGGGGCTTAGTAGGTGCAGTGGAGTGTGTATTTCAGCTTGTTCATTCAGTGTTCCAGAACTGTTTGGTTCATTGCAGTCCTGTTCTGAAATTTATGCTGGACGAGCTATTTAGGCTTACTTCATTTTATATACTAAAATAAATACCAGCTACTGTAGTTGGCAGTGCCACAACAAAGCCAGCACCAGAGGGGTCCACAGGGTGTGGTTTAAAAAGTTAAGATGGCACATGATGGAGATAAAAAACAAACAGGTGAAGCTTCTTCAATTGTGCTTTTGTAGCAGCCATCTTGACTTCAACCCTGTGGATACCCTGAGCCTACACCAGTGGTGGGTTGCTACCGTTTCGCCCCAGATCGGGTGAACTGGTAGCGGCAGCGGCGGGAGGCTCCGCCTGCCCGGACGTCTGCACAGAAGCGTCGCGCCCACGCGCCCCAGAGCAAACCAATAGTGACAGGATTTGAATCCCACTACTGGCCTGCACCTATAGAAATAACTGGATCAGTCAGTCTGAGGAATGGTGGAAGGAAAATTGGTCCCGTTGTTATCATTTCCAATAATTTCCCTTGATTTAGTAATGATACTAAATTATCATGCAAAAGGGAACAATTGCATACTTGATTGTTTAAGGATCCTCCCTCCAAGTAATTTTCATCTCCAGAGATCTAACAAAAAATACATTTAATAGTATGGAATTTCCAGATAGGGAAAGAGACAAAATGCACATCATGTTGATAAGGTTATTATTACAAATACAATTTTGATTTTTCTTTGTGAATATAGTAATGGATAGTACAGGTGTTAACAGTATTTTCTCGTCTAGGCAGAAAAAAAAGGGGGAGGGAACGTAGTTGCAGGTGCTACAACCTGTCATGTGAGCTGAATCATTTTGTTACCATAGAAACTCTGGTTGCTATGATGCAGCTCTAAAGCCATCCTTGGTCTTCATGGGAGAACAGCTTGTTCCAACTTGATGCTTCAACATTGCTCATAGCCTCTTCTCCCAAAACACATCTCTCACACGTTGAAATATAAAACATGATTAAAAGCTTATTGACTGAAATGTTGTTCTATGAGTCTTTCAAGTTATTTGTAAAATAATCACTAAAATCTAAAACGTTTTCACTTTACAAAGCGTGAGCTTTTGTTTACTTGCAATACATATCAAAAAGCTTTCAAACCTAAAGGAATGAATTAATAATTTAATTACATAGGTAGGGTTCACGTTATATCAACTTGACAGTTAATTTGTGTCAAAAAATGAAAACTCTGAAATAATAGGCAATTATGAATCTGACTCATAATACACTTTTCCCCAAAAGAGACATTATTTCATTTTAAGTACAGGAAAAAAAGACATTGTAGAAATTTTGGACTTGAGATGAATCTATGAGATATTCCTCTTTAAAATAAGCAGGCTATATAGAAGACTAACATTTCCCACATACCTACATTGTGTGTGTTGTCTTGCCATTAAAAATGATTTTTATTAAAATTACAGAACAGGAAAATGCCATTTTCTCCAATGATTTTCAATGTCACATTTAATGTTATTTTTTTTTAGTTTATTAAGGGCTTATTTATCCTCCACCCTCATTGGAGACACAGAAGAGAATGAGAAGTCTTGCCTGAATTCCCTCCAGTCCACGATTTGAAGGCATGAAGTAAACTCTGGCTCTGTTTAGGCTTGAAACCTGATGGGGAATCTGCTTGTAGAAAGCAGGATTCTCACTGGAGACATGTCCCCTCTAACTTGTGGAGAATGACAGAGATGAGAGGAGCAGAAAATGTGGGGCCTCATCTAGTCATCTCCCCAATACAGTTGTGCTTGTGTTGGGTGCTGGAATACCCAAATATAGCTGAAGCGATTACAAAAAGCAGCTTTTTCATAAAGGCAAATATCAGAAGGTTCTTCAAAATATTATCTGAAGTTGCCAGCATGTTCAAGAGCCAAGAATTTTTCCTAGTTGTTGCACTTCAACTAATTAACACATACTAGGACATTTCATAGGAAAAGAAAGAAGAGATCTGTAGATATCCCCAGCATTCTCACTCACACACACACACACACACACACACCAATTTTCTTAGCTATCTTTGAGCTGTAACATAGCCTTCCAACTTTCTGGTTTGAAAGTTTACAAGATGGGCAACCAAAAGGCAAATATTGTGAAAGAGGATAAAAAAGTCCATTGTGATCTCACGACAGTAGATTTAGCCATAAATCTACTGTTCCACATTCCAAAAAACTTACTTGCATGATCTTAACAGGATTCTTCAAACAGTATATGTTACATTGCAATCCTATGCACACTTATTTGAGCGTTGCTGCCTTCTGTTCAACTTCTGCACAGGGCTGGGCTTCAAGAGATGGGGAAAGGTAACAATTTTCTCACCAAGAAGAGTCATTCCATAGGTCACAACTCTTTTATTTTTTCAGATAAATTCCAAACACATCCAGATGTGCATTCATGTATCCGACGATCATTCCAAGGCTTTTGACTAACCAATTTTTTAAAAACAAAACAAAACACTGCTTGGTTTTAAAAAAGCAAGAAATCATTTGGTCGGCTGGACTGTGACCTCATCAGCTGATATGTTCTCCCCAGTGGTCTCCCTGTTCTTGCCTTGTTGCAGAGTAAAGACCGAAGGCCCCAGTCTCAGAATCATGCCACTGCCTAGGCATTCACCTCCCTTGTAGAAAACAGCAAACTGGAAGACAGAAGAGTGACAATTTGTACCGTAGGAAGCGTGAGGCTGTGTATTGAGAAGGGGTGTGTGTCACCTGACTACTCAGCTTTTAAACATCCCATATAATGTAGAGCAGGGACCTTTTGGACCTCAGGGGCCACTAAATTCATAATTTTAAATCCCGCGGACCACTAATATGATCTGCCTAATGATCAGATGGATGGGCATGGCAAGCTGGTCATGTGACTGGGTGGGTGTGGCCAACTCGATGTCACTCATGTCGAGGGGCGCCTTGCCAGCCTCTACTCGCTACTCCCCGCCTGCCCACCTGGGGTCCTTAGGGCCCCAACAGAAAGCAATTGCTGGAGCTAAGCAGCCACCACGAGAAAGAGTTGGCAAAACAGCTGGCTCAGTTCAAATTGGATCTGACTAAGAAGGAGGCTCAGCAGAAGCACCTCGCTGAGGACTACGAGCATAGGCTTTCCAAGCAGAGGGAAGACCTGCAGGAGTGCACGGGCAGGTACTGGCGTCTGGAGGGTCAGTTCCAGGCCATGATGCTGTCCCACTGGAATGAGGTCCTCCGGCTCTTCACCCAAAGCCCGTACCAGGAGGCTGAAGCAGACCCCAAGTCAGAATTTCTGCCCCCCACCGACCCGCACAAAAAGACCCCGAAGGGGGAGACTCTGCAGCAACAGAAACGTTCATTGCACATATCCGGCCCAGGGGCCATAGTTTAAGGACCCTTGATTTAGTGCAATATAAAAAAATGCAAATAATTTTTCTGCGGACCACCAAAATTTTCTCGTGGACCACTGGACCACCAGTTGGTGACCACTGATGTAGAGAATGGGAAGGTGACTTCATGGCTAGTATAATTATGACCATAATTATTAGGTGATCTTTCTTAGCCGTGTAAATTGAATTGATAAAAAGTAGCATCTAAGTAAATTATCATAGGATAATTCTTGCATTCAAACAGATTTTTTTCCCAGTTCACATGATAAGAAGAGCTTCCCAAAGAAGTCTGAAATATTGAGTTCATTATAACAATCTACCAAACCTATCAACAGTGAATCACAATGGGTTATATTCACACATCTTCGAACGAACGTGCTGAATTAAGGAATTCAATGGAGTCTCTCCCTTTTTCCAGCTGCATTATTTCCTTTGTTAAAAATACGCACGGTTTAAAATTTGAATTTTCTCACCGTTTTTTAAGCAACTGTGATTCAGATATTTCTTAATGCTGAGAATTTTTTTTACCAACCGGGTAGAGTTCTTACATCCTACTCTTTTTCACAGACTCTTGGTTATTTACAGAATCTATTCCACAACGTCAGCTTGCATGACAGGACTTGATAAAGCCTGCAGCTTAACAAGCCCTCTGAATGTTTTTTTGCTAATTAATGAAAGCTATCGTTCTTCTTCCATTACAGTTGCTATTTTTGCTGTGTTAACTGTGGTGAGAAGGCAACGAAGGGCAGAGAAAGAGTAGAGTTCCACTGTATTTAGTCAAGTAATGATGTGTATTTGTTTTCCCCAAAAATTCTCAAATAGCTTTCTCAGTGTTTCTCAATCTCAGCAACTTGAGAAGATGGGAGGACTTCAAGTCCCAGAATTTTTCTAGCCAGCTTCAGCTGGTTGGGAGAAATTTGGGAGTTGAAGTCCACCTATCTTCAAATTGCTGAGATTGAGAAACAGTTCTAACTGAACATTAGACTACTGAATCTCTCACTCTGTCAAGGACCTAGGAGTACTCATCTCAAATGATCTAAGCGCCAGAGCTCACTGTAACAGCATTGCCAAAAAGGCATTAAGAGTTGTTAACCTAATCTTGCGAAGCTTCTTCTCCGGTAACATTGTACTGCTAACTAGGGCATACAAGACCTTTGCTAGACCAATTCTTGAATACAGCTCATCTGCCTGGAATCGACACCGTATATCGGACATTGATACAATTGAGCTAGTCCAGAGGTATTTCACGAGAAGAGTCCTCCACTCCTCTGCTCACAACAGAATACCTTAGGCCACCAGGCTTGAAATTTTGGGCTTGGACAACCTAGAACTACACCGCTTAGGGTCTGACCTAAGCTTAGTACACAAAATTATCTGCTACAACGTCCTACCTGTCAATGACTACTTCAGCTTCAACTGCAATAATACATGGGCAAACAATAGATACAAACTCAAGGTAAACCGCTCCAAACTTGATTGCAGAAAATACGACTTCAGCAACAGAGTGGTCAATGCACTACCTGACTCTGTTGTTACATCCTCAAACTCCTTAAACCTTAAATTGCCTACCATGGACCTCACCCCATGCCTAAGAGGTCTGTAAGGGGGCACGCATAAGCGCGCCAGCATGCCTACCGTCCCTGTCCTACTGTCCCCATTAATTCGTACTCATTTCCTGCGTTCATTTCCATGTTTATATTTATATCTGTTTTCTTGTGCATGTTTGACAAAATAAATAAATAAATAAATAAATAAATAAATAAATAAATAAAATAAATAAATAAATAAATAAATAAATAAATAAATAAATAAATAAATAAATAAATAAATAAATCTTAACCAGGAAAAAAAAGTGGACCATCTTATCCAGGATAAATGCAGACAGAGCAGGCTTGTCCTCCCACACCTTCGCTGAGATCCACAGATCATATCAGATATCTTCTGCATATAAGAATGTATTCTATTCCATTTCATTCAATACTATTAACAATGTTTTTCTTGGAGAATAAATGAGGCCTCCTTGCAAGTAAATACCTATAGGTATAGCTTATTATAGCTTAATTTCCCTCATTATTACCATTGCTAGCAGACAAACGCAATACAGATGTTTATAAAACCTTCCTCTCGGTGCTGAGAATCAAACAAAACTCAAGGGAAAATTATTATGAATCACATCAGCCGTGTTGGATCATGTTCAAACATTCAGCTGTTAATAGGAATGTACAGAACCAAGATTCCTGCTGAGATTTTCTACTCGCTCATATGTAATTGTTTAATAAATCAACCAATAATATGTATGAACAAACTGTCCAGTTATACAGTGCGTGGACAAAATCTGCTTCATACTTTGCTATTCAATTTATCTGATCAAAAGTGCAACTGAGTGTATTTACAGGGAAATATGTCCTGCGAGGATTAGAAAATTTAAGATAATCACAGAGAAGAAGGCTCAGCACATACCTGACCTGCTGTAAGATCCCTTATTGGCTTAGACAGAGTCAACCATACTGATCCATCTTGATTTAGGGTTAATGTACAAGGTACTATGAATGAAAAAAAAAACCTGTTAAGTGATTGACTTTTATGGATTTGATTTGATGGCCCATCTACATGACTTAGGCTGGTTTACATAATTAAACAATCATACCACCAGAATTAAATACAGAATTTAGAAAATACCCTTCACAAACACATAAAACCCAATTAAAACCAGAAATTAAAACCTCAGAACCTGTATCCTCAGCCAATGATATTTGTAATCTGAGCAAATAATATGTTTCCTTTTATAAGCATACCCTGTAAATATTTCCTTCTATAAATGTCCTCTATCTGTGCCATGTGTGCCACCAAGATCTTTCCATTAACAAAGACTAGTCACCTAGCGCCATCAAGTGTTGGAAGCGGAAATTGCACTCCATCATTTTGTTCTGAATGAGTTCTGCAGGAGGCTCCTCAGCAATCCAATGCACTCTGCTTGTCCGTAAAAGATCTCTGTAAAGTGCAGGGTGATCCCTGCAGGGAGCCTTCAGAAGGATGCAAAAATTTTAATTTACAACTGAGCATCTCAACATTATATATAGATAAAATTAAGAACAAGTAAAAGAAAACAAAAATTCAAAGTTAAATTGGAAGGCAAAATAAAACTTCTGCTTGGAGAGCGGGGGTAAAAAACACAAATCATTAGGTCCTCTTTCTATCACAGTGATGATAAATGCAATCTTTATTGCATTCATTTTCAACAACCTGGGAAGAATGCTCATTGGGGAGACCACAGAAAACATCACAGGCGGGTTTGATGGAACGCTGAGGCGGGCAAATTTGATATTATTTAACATTTTCCAAAAGGCAATGCTAAACTTGACCTACCGTATAGTAACCTATATACCATACAGAACCAGCTGGCCAGGGTTTGTATTTTTTCCCTTTCGGTTTCTTCTCTCTTTATTGGAACTATCTTAAAACTATCTGAAGCCTTTTATATTAGACCTTTATGGGCCCCGCCTTCCAAAATAAGGGAAGTAGTCTGCTAATTTTCAATAGCCATGTTGTTGGCTGCTAGTAATATGATCGCAGGGGTCTCCAATAGCTATTCGGGACCACAGGCTCCAGGGTGCTGAGCCCTCAAGGGTCATACGGTAAGTTATTGAAACTAACAGGCTTATAGTTAAACTAGACCGGTGTTTCTCACTCTTAGCAACTTTATGACACATGGACTTCAATTCACACAATTTTGGGAACTGAAGTCCAAAGTTGCCAAGATCATGAAACATTGCACTATATACCGGTAATTGTTATGGAATGTTTTGTTTCCTGCACAAAGCAAGAAAGTGTTGGGCCTAAAACTTAACCATGGTTTGTTTTAACCATAATTAGCTTATACGTAGCTAAAGCTATGAAAGTAACATGAACAAGAAATTACGTTTTTGCACAGGTAGATATTAATCTTAAGTGAGTGCTACAGCTCCAAAATGTCATCATTTAAAGGGCTAAAAAAGAACAAAAGCACTATTACAAGAGTGGAGACACTGCTCCCCATATACATTTAGGCTTAAAGGAGTATATTAAGTATAGGTAGTTCTCATTTAGCAACTTCAGTTAGTAACGGCAACTCCATTGTTAAGCGAAGCAGTTACTAAGCGATACACAACTGCGCCTACGATCTTACTTCAACCTTTCTTTGCCTTACAATTCTCATAAATGCAAGAATTGGACATAAAATTACTGTTTCATCACTGGTGTAAGTGCAAAGTTGCTATATGAGGACTACTTGTGTATCCTTACGCCATCCATGGGAATAGGGAAATATTGATGAAAGAGGCAGCAAGTGGACAGTTTCAGCATGTCCATCAAGGTGCTGCTGCTTGCTCAGCCCCTCCCAGTGCTGATGTCACATTGTGTGACCCTTGATACAATAATCGAAATCTCACGGCAGCTTCCACCCTCACAAATGGGCATCTATTTCCCTTTGATAAGGGGAAGAGAGAAGCAGGAATCTAAGGATGCGCTGTACAAGTCAGCCCTTCCAAACTGCGACAGTGGCCATCACTAACAATAGAACTATGGCATCAGGATGATGGTTTGACTTAAAGATGAAACACTTAGGATGAAGGCATGCTTGTTTTAAAGTGAAGCTCAACGGTCTGATTGTTTCTTTCATTGCTTGCCATTTATTGCATACTTTGTGCCAACGTCCTTTTCAATTTTCTGTTGATCAAAAGCTAGTCTGAACAGGATGTAATGAAACTTCTCGACACCCGGTTGACTTAACAGCTTTGGTTTTTCTTTTGTATGCAAAAGCCAAGAATCTTGGGCCAGTAATAACCACATTCTTTTAGGCAGCAATCACAAACGGTACAAATACAAGCAAACTTACCACAAAAACTTCCCCAGAGGCGATGTTTTTATCTACAACAAACCATGCATTACTGCTGTTTCCTAGCTTAGCTCTCTGGCCAAACGTATATAAGAAGCAACCTAAGAAAAGCAAGACACATGTTTTAAAAAATAACCCACAGATATGTTGAAAACAAAAGGGAAAGAAAAGATTAAGAATACCAGCTGTTTAGTCAAAAAGGCAAAATGCAGAAAAGAAACACACAACTACTGAATGCCTGGTTGACATTTAAACTCATTATGTTTAACAGTCTCATCCTAACCAACATCCCAATAAAGGGGCAGGTCTTTGATTGCGCTGTTGCATCCAGTATGTGGTCCCTTACCCTCTTCCCTCTGGTCCTCCAAACTCTATGATTCTAAATGCTATCATCCAAGCTGGCTAGGAATGAGATTTGTATCTTAAACAAGCTGAATAAGATCAATTACAAGTGAGTACCTATGACTCTGGAGCATATTTATTAACAAAAGCACCCAAAAAAAAAGGAAACAGAAAATTAGGTATCAGTTATCAGGTATAAGCATACTCTGTGAAAATGCTATTAACTACAATAGGATTTTCTGTATTTCATCGGGAAAAAATAGGTCCATTCAGAATATCAGCAAGCACACATTACAGATTAAAATAATCTGCCAAGAGTTTATATAGATTAATTTCCCTAAAAAACAGAATGTATGGTTGAAATTTAAACTCATTATGCTTAAGAATCAGTGTAACAGATTCATCCTAACCGATATCTCATCTCTAAACCGATTCCAATGTGACTTACTTCCAAGTTCCAATAACACTAGCAAGAAGGAACAGTAGCTCAAAGTACTTTTAACTCTCTCAACATGCATCGAAAGGAAGCGGACACAACTTTTCTTAAACGGGTAGGCCCCCAATGGTGCTGGAAGTCAACAATCCACAAAGAATCTTAGGTTGGGCAAAGTTAAATTAAGGTAATTTTTGTAAAAGATGTAATAGAAATTTCGGAACATGAGAATGAGTTCTGAATATAATCAGCACTCTTAACCAACACTGTAGAATTGCTGCCAGACGTGCTTAAAATAATATATATTAACATGTTAGGCTTTGGTAATTACACAAGCACAAGAATGTGAATGCTGATTGATTGGATTTATAAGCTGCTCCGTTTGTAATACAATCATCAGCAATATATCTCTGGCAGGTTTTCTGAAATGCTCCTAGACAGCAGTCACTGCCATTCAATTTTTTTCCCTAACAGCAATGTATTAGCCATCAATAATAATACTGATAATAACAATAGTAATTCAAATAATACAACTGAATAGCTAAAATCATTGTTCTGGAAAGTTGTCTACCAAAAGGAGCCTGGAAAGCTTTACTGAAATGCATTGCCTCTGAAACCGATTTTTCCTTTCCTTTCCTTTCCTTTCCTTTCCTTTCCTTTCCTTTCCTTTCCTTTCCTTTCCTTTCCTTTCCTTTC
>JANHZT010004124.1:54459-65828 GCA_032468215.1 Stegonotus admiraltiensis | reverse complement strand
GCTGGAAGTTAAATACTGCCTTAGTAGGAGCATTAGTCTCCTACGCTACTCAGGCTCCTAAGAGATCTTCCATGAACTAGATTTTTTTGACCAATGTTTCCTTTTCTGTCTTTTAACCTGGGGAAGCTGGGATCTGCTGCAGGTTTTATAGAGCATGTTTTGCATTAATATTTTAAGATGCCCAGGGGAAGCAAAGTTTATGCCAGGGTGAACCCACATAACCCCTGTACTTCTGTGCATTTACCTCATTTTGACTCCCCATCTCTCTACAAATATTTTTGTTTTTTCCCCCAAATAATTTAAGCAAGCAAAATGATGAATTCTCCTGCTTCTCAAAAGGCCATGAACATCTCATTTCAATCAGAGGAGTTTTCTGCACAAAACTCCATATCCTGTGGCTGCTAAGTACAGTAGTCCTCTTTTAGCAACGGGCGTTGGAACCGGCCACTTGGTTATTAAGTGAAGTAGTCATTAAGGGAACCACCCTGGACTTAACTTCATACTTTCCTTTGCTTTATAAACCTGTGAAGGTGATAAAGGAAAGGAACGGTTTGCAAAGTTACTCTTTCTTCTTTGTTGGAACTGCAAATGGTCACTAAATGAGGCAGATGCTAAATGAGGACTGCCTGTATCAATACAGAAAGCACATATCCCAAAGTGGATCCCGTTTTAAGCGTTTGGCTTGCAAGCTGGATATAAATGGCACCACACCCGCAGGACAGACAGCAATACTATATGAAAGCACAATTATTTCTTGGGAATTCCCGATCTCTTTTAGAGTGGCGTTCTTCAGGGAAAAATAAAACATGCACCGGTTATTTTGTAATTTGTTCTTTTTTTTTAACTAAGAAGAGGAACAGAATTCTTTTAAACCAGGGGCGTCAAACTACATTTCATTGAGGGCCGCATCAGGGTTGTGTTTGACCCAGGGGTGAAATCCAAAATTTTTCCCTACCGGTTCTGTGGGTGTGGCTTGGTGGGCAAGGCAGGGGAATGATATTGGAAAATCTCCATTCCCGCCCCACTCCAGGGGAAGGATACTGCAAAATCTCCATTCTCGCCCCTCCTGGGGGAAGGATAATGCAAAATTCCCATTCCCACCCCACTCTGCGCCCAGCCAGAGGTGGTATTTGCCTGTTCTCTGAACTACTCAAAATTTCCACTACCAGTTCTCCAGAACCTGTTAGAACCTGCTGGATTTCACCCTTGGTTTGATGTTGGGGGACCGGGGTGGGCATGGCCAGCTCAACGTCATTTGTGTTGGGGGCACCTGTGGTGGCCAAATGCTAAGGCAGGGCTTCCCTCAGACCCTCCCTCGCTCTCATTATAATCTCCCTCCCTCCCTCCTCCTCTCCTCTCCTCTCCTCTCCTCTCCCCTTTCTTTCCCTTCCCTTCCCTTCGCTTCTCTTCTCTTTCCTTCCCTCTTCATTCTCCTTTCTCCTTTCTTCTTCTTTCCCCTATTTCCTTCTTTTTCCTTCCTTGCTCTCTTCCCGTCTTTCCTTCTTTGTCTTTCCTCTTTCCCTTTCTCCTTTCCTGTCCCTTCTTGCATGCTCAAATGCAAAAGGGGAAACATTTCTTGTTTTGTTTTTAGTTTGTTTTCCAGGATGGCCCCATGGGCCAGATCTAAGCACCTCACTGGCCGGGTACGGCCCACTGGCCTTGAGTTTGACACCTCTGTTTTAAACCATTCTGTGGCACATTCCTAAGCAAAGGTCCTTGAAAATTGCACTAAATACAGTGAAGCTCATATATATATGTATGTATGTATGTATGTACAGTATGTCACAGAAGTGAGTACACCCCCACACATTTTGTAAATATTCAAGTATATCTTTTCATGTGACAACACTGAAGAAATGACACTTGACTACAATGTAAAGTAGTGAGTATACAGCTTGTATAACAATGTAAATGTGCTGTCCCCTCAAAATAACGCAACACACAGCCATTCATGTCTAAACTGCCGGCAACAATGTACAGTATATAATGCATGCATGCATGCATGCATACATACATACATACATACATACATACATACATACATACATACGCATATTCAGGTAAAATTTCATAGAACTATAAAATTTTGATTTATTTTAAAATAATGGAGTGATCAGTTAAAGGTAAAACTTTGCAAAGAAGAAAGAAAAACTCATAACAGTTCCCAACATTCACTGAGCAACAGTTTATAGGTTACAAAATTAAGCAAAAGTTACTAGGTTTGGTTCATCCTTTCTCATTTCTCCCCTTACAGTTTCTTGCCTGCTTCTACCGTGTTTCCCTGAAAATAAGACCCTGTCTTATATTTTTTTTGAACCCTGAAATAAGCGCTTGACCTTATTGCCATGCGCTCAAAAGCCCGAATGGGCTTATTATCAGGGAATGTCTTATTTGGGGGGAAACAGCGTAACACCTAACTCTCTAGACTAGAGCTTCCTATTCCTAATCTGGCCTGGACATAACTCTGCTTAGTTAGATCATAGTCAGGTTAGAAAGAAGGCAAGTTGATAAACCAAGTTTTGATTTTTAACTCCTTTTTGTACTGTAACAAATCAGGACATTCCTGCTTCACAAGTCTAATTAGAATACAAAAATCTGATTAGCATAAAGATTTAATGAATATTCAGACTTGGAAAATGTGGAGAAATATGAGGAAAAAAGGAGAAGTCTTCCTTCTTTCCTTTTTCTCTTCCATCCTTTCTTCCTTCCTCATTACTCAAAGCCAAAACAACTTAAGACCAAAAAATATAATAATAAGTATTAACCATTAAGAGAGACCAATGCCAAATTAACAGATGCATTTGTAAGCTAAAATGTCACCCAAACAGATTTCTGAAATTGGCATACAGTTTGAGCCTCTTTACATACCATCCTATCCAATGTTTTGATCTGCTTTGGAGGTTCCTTCAATCTCTGGAGCAGATTTTTGGGATATTCAGGAAGGGATGGTATGGAATATATTGGGGTGGAGGGGGGGTGAATTTCCCAAGCAATGAGTGTTAAGACATCATGCTAACCAGGAATGTTTGCAGCAGATGAAGCTTGGGGGTCAAATATGTCAAGGTGGCAGCCACAGCTACCATTTTGACTTTTGGGATCCCCTCTGCAATGCTCCCTGAGATTCTGAAAATTTTTGACTATCCACATGTTGTGGGGCCCTATAATCAGTTGCAAAATTATAGTACGTCTAAAAAAAAAAACTGTGAAAAAGACTCATGCAGATGTATCAGAATTATTGTAACATCCCCTGAGTCGAACTTGATGCTTAGTAATTTATCCCATCTAGCGCTAACCAATCTGACCTCACATACCAGCCAAAGATAGCTAAAGCATCACATAGCCCCTGATACTTAAAAATTATTGTGAATGGAAATTTTCTTTCCAATTCAAATAAAAGATACAGAGGCAAAACTAAATTTAATGGTAAAGGTAAAGGTTTCGCTGTCCAGTCGTGTCCGACTCTAAGGCACGGTGCTTATCTCTGTTTTTCGGCCGAAGGAGCCAGTGTTGTCCAAAGACATTTTCTGTGATCATGTGGTTAGAATGGCTATATGCCAAAGGCGCACAGAACACTGTTATTTTCCCACCAAAGTGGTACCTATTAATCTACTCTCATTTACATGCTTTCAAACTGCTAGGTGGACAGGAGCTGCAGCAAGGAACGGGAGCTCACCCGTTGCGCGGCGCTCAGGTCTCAAACCCAGACTGTCAGCTTTCCAGCTGACGAGCTCAATATCTTTAACCACTGAGCCATCAAGCCCCCTTCTAAATTAAACAAGGGGCCCAAAATTTAAACCACAGTGTCTTCAATTGCATAGTAAATACTCCCACCAATCAAGTTCAGCTCCTGATGTCTACCTCAACGCATTCGTGAAGTTTTCCTGACAACAGCACAGAAGTGATCTCCCAAGATATTTTTGTATTTTTGACTTCTCAGGCAAGTCAACACTGCTAGTCAATCCCCCGTGGCCTTCTCTCTTTAAGTACTAACCAGGTCTGAGATCAGCCAAGGTCGGCTAGGTGCTGCCACCTAGCTGGAAATGTGTGATAGACCTTTTTCCCCACCAATCTGTCCAACCACAGGGCTGTTCTTCACCAATTGTCGTGAAGTTTGCTGATACCCAAAAGGACAAAGAACAAAGACGTTTACAACAGCAATTGGCACAACAAATGCAACAGCTCAATACTGCCACTTGGGGAAACCTTACAGGCCTTGGAGGATTTACCCCACAGTACCTGGCTGTAAGTAATCATTACATTTGTTTACAATATTTTCAAAGCAAGCTTGCCATGCTGGGTTTAAGTGGGCATGGTTTAAATAAAGCAGGGACCATCTCTATTGTGAAAGGGTTGAGGAAACGAATTCATTGCATCAAATTGTCCTGCAAGGGATGTGAAAGAATATCTGAGATTAAGAAAGAGATTGCAGTGAGATTTCCTCCAATTGATGCTGTCACATTTTAATAGATTAAGTTTCTGGGTGAACGATTGTATTCTGAGGATATCCCTGCAAGCATGCAGATAGAGATGTTTGCATATTTAACTGCAGTTCTGAGCATTTTACACCACTCGAAATGTTTTCGACAGTGATGTGAAATCTACAGTTTTGTCTTTTTCTTAGCAATGAATTCTGTATATTTATCTCTTTTAATAGCTTAAGACACATTAAGAACATGTTATCACTGAAAGTTGAATCTCTGCCTTTCCGATAAAGGTTGTCTATGCCAACCAGCTCAATTTCAAATTTTAGATGCTGCATTCACACAACTTGCTCAGCTTGGTTAATGGCTCACTTACTTGTTACATGGAATAGCGTGTTGTGTGAAAGCAGTGGGTTTATTCAACATATAATGCAAAATTAGAAAATGGGTTAATTCAGTAACCAGGTCAAGCGTATAGTATGAGGTTTTCTACTATGGAGATTCGCAGTCAGCCAGGTCATGGTTATCCCAAAAGGTGATTTTTCAAAAGGCAGCTGGACAAAGGAAGTCCAGTTGCCTTTTGAAAAAGCACCTTTGGGAAGAACATGGTTGAAATTCAAATACAGGTAGTCCTCGACTTACGACCACAATGGAGCCCAAAGTTTCTGTTGCTAAGTGAAGGAGTTGTGAAGATGAGTTTTGCCCCATTTTATGACCTTTTTTGCCACCGTGGTTAAGTGAAACCCTGCAGTTGTTCAGTTAAGTAACAGGGTTAGTAACAGAACCTTGCCTGTACAGGTACTTCTCGTCTTACGACCACAATGGAGCCCAACATTTCCGTTGTGAAGTGAGACATTTGATAAGTGAGTTTTGCCCCATTTTTACCACCTTTCTTGTTAAAGTGATTCACTGCAGGTGTTAAATTAGTAACACGGTTGTTAAGTCCATCTGGTTTCCCCATTGACTTTGCTTGTCAGATGGTCACATGACACCCCCACACCCCCAGGACACTGGAACCATCATAAGTATGAGTCAATTGCCAGGCATCTGAATTTCGATCATGTGACCATTGGAGTGCAGCTACTGTCGTTAAGTGTGAAAAACGGCCATAAATCACTTTTTTCAGTGCCGTTGTAACTTCAAACAGTCACCAAATAAACCGTTGTAACTTGAGGACTACCTGTATTGGGAGCTGCAGTCTGTATCGCTCGTTACCCAGAAATAAGGCCCATTGATTTTAATGGGATTTGTTTCTAAGTAGACATGTTCAATTTGTACTAAAGGGTTCAATAAAAAAAGCCATCAATTCTCTCTTAATTTTTGTAATCCTGACCCGGAAGCATTCGGTGGAAGCTCTGTTTGCTTCACACATTCTCACAGATCATCCTACTTTTCTTTTTCAAATGTGTCCTCTCCCCTAAACGGCTGCTTCACAATGGCTGGGTTCACACAACATGCTTCCTCTTTTTTGGCTCAACATCATCTGAAACTGCCCTGGTGCCAAAGGAACATCACACAAATGCCACCATCACACACTGTCTGTCTGGTCTCCCCCTTTCCAATCACCTCATTTTCTGGACATGTATAATACACTTGTCAAGACTCCGACTAACGAACCCAAGCAAGTCAGAACTCTGAGACTTGGCTCTTTCTCAAAGGTCTTCTTTAATGAGTACATCATATCGGCACAGCTTCAATGGAAAGCCGAGTCTAATTTTTTCCCGCGGTTTCAGTACAATTAAACTAGGAAATAACCCCATCCCCAAGTATCACAGGTCACGTTGGCCAATTGGGTTAATTGGCGGGCTCTTCGGGCACTCCTTCTCCAACCTTATTGGTTGCCAGTAGAGACGACCTTGGTTCTCAGGAGAAAGCTCTTTGTTGTGTCCAGTAATGCATTCCAACCTACTTTCCCCCTACTTCCCCCTCTATGTGCCAACTGAGGAACAGATAATTGTCTGCAGCCAGGTTCAGTTTGAAGTTGACAACACTTCTATGTCAAGCAACCAAACCTTGGGTTGTCAGCAAAAATGCAAGTTAGAAATGCAAGGAATAAATAAATAGTGGTTTGCATTTACACAACACATAACAATTAGCACTAAGCAAGTGTGAATCATCCTATAAATGCAACCTCTAAGGTTATTACTGACTTGGTTAAGAGTGTTGGAGAGACAGGAAACATTTTTTATGGAATAAATTAGTTTAGGTTTAGTTTAGTTTAGTTTGGTTTGGTTTAGTTTAGTTTAGTTTAGTTTCCAAAATGTATTCACACAACTCTTTATTCTCAGTGCTTTAACTAATACAACACAATCCTTGTGTTCACATACTGCATGCTGAGAAAAATAAGTTATATTCTGGCTTCATACAATAGCCTAATTCACCCAATATGGGAGGATTTTTAGCACATGCTAAGCCACTAACTGTCTAACCTCATGATATCTTAATCTAGGCTGTTATGTCAGAACCTTTTTTGCATTAGATAAAGCAAGTATATAATTTCTATTTTAGTGTTTTTGGATTTGGTAATGTAAAAAAAATTGAATGAGAAATCAATTTGCAAGCTTTTTGTCGTATGGAGATATTCAGTGGCTGGTATATTTTTAGGAGAGGGTTATTTGGATTATATTTTAGCTGTGTCCACATTTAACCAGGTCAGCTGAAGACTGACCGGCTGCATTCACACAATAAGCTAAGCTTCATTTCTTTACTTACTTTGTGTGTATATGTGTACACAGCTTAATACATTGTAAAATTATTTGTTTAGTTTTGGACTGATTGTTACACAAGTCCACAAAATGGGCAACTTAAGAATCAGTTAAATGCATTAGGTGAAGGCAACCATTGCTTTAGCATGTATGTAGAAAAAAACCAGTTTTTGGCAGATAAATAATTCTCTTCCACAATTGGTTCACCGTGATAGTGTACAAAGATGTTTGCTTTTCAAATGCAATGTAAGAGGCAGGTATTAAACAATATAATTAGAGCTATTTTGCCAGAATGACATTATCCTGAGCAGCATTTGCCAGTTTACATTTGGCAGCCTGCTGGCGAGGCCATTTTTAAAAAAAATCTTTTCCCATTTACATGTGCAAACCACATCTTGCAAAATGCAATGGTTAGATTCACTAAATATAACACACTTAATCAGGTCAACTGAAGACTGACTGGCTGCCTTCTGAAACCCAGATTAACAAATCGCAATTCCTTCCTTCACATAATATGTGACCACTGAACAAATAAGCCGCCATGCAGCTTTACATGATTCACCTGACGTGCAAAGATATGGATACAAATGCACCACTTCCCTGCGAAAAAAGAAATATTCAAGATTTGATCCGGGAGAGAGAACCTCCATAGCTAGAATACACCAACTATGTATTCACAAAACGTGCTGGAAGTACAATTGCAAGAATTCCCTACTGGGAATTATGGAAACTGCCATCTAAATTCAGTGGGAAGGTTGGGAAGGAGGCCTTGAGACCTAAAGAACTTCTATTGTTCCTGTCTGTTAAGTTTTCCTTATGTCCTCACTAGATACTGATACAGAAAAAAAGTCAGTGCTTCCTGATGGTTTAAATATGTTTTCCATCATATTGACTTCAAAGTCATACATTAAGAGTTGTTAACCTAATCTTGCAAAGCTTCTTCTCCGGTAACATTGTACTGCAAACTAGGCCATACAAAACCTTTGCTAGACCAATTCTTGAATACAGCTCATCTGCCTGGAATCCACACTGTATATTGGACATGAATACAATTGAGCGAATCCAGAGATATTTCACGAGAAGAGTCCTCCACTCCTCTGCTCGCAACAGAATCCCTTATGCCACCAGGCTTGAAATTTTGGACTTGGACAACCTAGAACTACGCTGCCTTCGGTCTGACCTAAGCGTAGTACACAAAATTATCTGCTACAACATCCTACCTGTCAGTGACAACTTCAGCTTCAACCCCAACAACACACGAGCACACAATAGATACAAACTCAAGGTAAACCGTTCCAAACTGGCCAATGCCTGGAATGCACTACCTGACTCTGTGGTTTCTTCCCCAAACCCCCATAACTTTAACCTTAGACTGCCTACTGTTGACCCCACCTCATTCCTAAGAGGTCTGTAAGGGACGTGCATAAGCGCATCAATGTGCCTACTGTCCCCATTTATTCGTACCCATTCCCTGTGTTCATATCCATGTTTATACTTATATCAGTTTTCTCGTACATGTTCATTTACCAAACAACTTTGGTTAAAAAGAAAAGCAACAGCGCAGGGGGGAATCTCGCGGGGAGAAATAATAAGCATTCTCAAATTCTTTCTTCAAGTTATTCCCCCATCCTTGTGTACCTGAGCATTTCACGATCTGTGTTATGAAGACCTGATTGTCTTCTGCACCCCTCCAGCTCTCAAGTTCTTCAGATCCCAAGTCATTCTACACCCATTGCATCATGACTGACATTGGTTGTTCATAAATATACGGAATTAATGAATATGAAAATGTTCCCTGGCAGTCTTCTACACAGGAGGGGAAAAAATAATTATCTAAATTTCTCAATGATCTGAATTATGTTGTTTTGTCACTTCCCCCACCTCTGTCGCCTTTCCCTGCTGTGCATTTAGATAAAAGGGGCCAGGCTCCACAATTATATTTTCTGAATGCAGCATCAAGTACACAGGAGTGGCATCGTGGGCTTTCATTCAATACAGCTATTTTAAATTTCATAATTGGATGTCAATTTGAAAAGATTTCTTTTCCCTCGGTGAGATGGTTCAGGTTTTCAGTTAACCAATGCATTTTTACAGCACCTTCTTTCCTCCCCTTTCCACTCATCTATTAAGCTGCATAAGCAACTGCCTGCTTTGATCAAACTGCTGTAGTTAGCTACATCACGACCAGGTTTTCCATGAGGCTTGCCACTTAGAATGACAGTTTGGTTTGAAGGATCAGGACAACAACATTAGATAGGACCTTCAGTATTCATTGGGACATCAGTCAGAACAAGACATTTTACAAAGCTTAGGGTAAGCTTTGATCTCCACTGTGGGACATGCTAGTTTCTTTAGGCAAAAGAAACTGGAAGCAGAAGTTAGGGGAACAGAAAATAAACTCTAAATTTATTTTACATGAACATCTACAATGTGCATCTCCTGGCTTTGGTCCTTGAAATTCTATACCTTTCTGCTTTTTTCAGGATCTCCTCCATTCCCCCCAACCATGGTTTCCTGTCTTCGCCTTTCTTTAGACCTGCAAACTCTTCCTCCATGTATTTCTTTTGCAATTTTATTCTCAGTCATCCTCTCTCTATCAGTGAATAATCTCATCATTTTTTTCTCTCTTCCCGGACATCTTTGATCCCATCTTTTCCTGTTTTACTGCATGCGCTTCTAAACTAACCCATTCATCTTACTTTGTGGTTCATCTGACATGCCTAATTCTCACGTCCATGTAAAATATCAGGAGTGTCCAATCTTGGCAACTTTAAGACTTGTGGACTTCAACTCCCAGAATGCTGAGTGAGAAAGTCTGGGAATTGGAGTGGTAGACTCATAGTCTTCAACTATCCCATGCTGGCTGGAGAATTCTGGGATTTGAAGTCCACAAGTCTTAAAGTTGCCAAGCTTGCAACAAGCTTTCATTCTTCACACAAATCACACAACTACCTATTATAATTTTACTCGCATTTGCAAGTCTTAAGTTTCCTTCCTTCCTCCCTCCCTCCCTCCCTCCCTCCCGTCCTTCCTTCCTTCTCCCCAACTTTAGCAATCATTCTGCCAACACACACAGATTCATATCTATCATACAGTTTAATATTCACTACAATCATTTGGGTTTTTAACCTCTAATACATCATTTGTATGTAAGGATACACACTCATTCTCATGCCCATCCAAAATACATCTAATGTCATCATAAGCTTTTCATATATACATTTGTTATACTAATAGCTAAGCCCCTAAGTCAAACATCCAGGTCTTATTACATGCTTGATGTTGAATCATTCAAAATGATTAGTTCTGATAGTCAGCAATTAATTCCATAACATGAAGATTCAATGAATGTTCACCATTCAACAACTCAAGTTTATATGTGTTCTTTAAATCTCCTATAAACTTTCTTACATTCACATTTCTCAATGATCTGCTGAAATCCAGAAATCTGGACAGTACATCTGTTGTCCAGCATAAAAGCATTTCCCAAGTTTTGTTCATCTCTGTTCACCAAATGCATTTCCATGCTTAGCAAGCTGATACCTTATACTTTATAATTCACTGATACTATCTTTTCCTTTGACTAAGACAACAATAATGGCATTGTCCAGTTTATCAGACATAGATGCTCTCTTCGCATACAAGTTACACAAATAGATAGGCGCACCATAACAAATCAAGCCCAGTTATACCCTCTATTAGCCATATATTTTTCAACATTTTCCCAGTATTTACAACTTCCTTGTCATCATTTTTTCCCTTCAGCACAGAGATTTATAGCATTAATTTCAGTTCTGTTCTGTGACTCTTTTCTTCTCTATACACATTATGCCATGTCTTTCTCTCCGTTTTCCTTTTATTTGCTTTTTTTTAATCCACAACCTCCCTCGCTGCTTCATCATCACACCCACCATCCTTTTTCATACTTCTCATTAGTGTAACTCCACAGACTTCTTCAGCCCTTTGTAACATAATTCATTTCATTCTGTTCCGAGCAGATTCTACATTCTCCTCCTCTTTCCTTCCCTTTAATTCTGTTGCGGGATTAATCTGTTTTTTTTCCCCCATCCCACTCATAGCACCTGGCAGATTCTCTCCTGCATCTCATTCATTCAGAAAAGTGGACAACTTTTCCCATAATGCTCACCCTAACCCTACTTCCTCCCTTATTTATTTATTTATTTATTTATTTATTTATTTATTTATTTATTTATTTATTAAATTTTTATACCGCCCTTCTCCC
>JANHZT010004124.1:6423-21567 GCA_032468215.1 Stegonotus admiraltiensis | reverse complement strand
TTACAATGGGGCCCCCCCCCCCCCCCGGAAATCAGCATTTACGTCAAATTTCAGCAAAAACAGCCCCACAGCAAACAAAGACTTACCTGTATTTGCTCATTTAGGACTGGAAAGAAACAATACAAAATAGGCGTGGCGGTTTGCCTCCGTGGCCAAGCATTCGTGGGACATCAGAGTTATTGATAAGCCTTTTTTAAGGCGAGCACTCAAAATTGGATGAACCATTTTCCGAAGCCCTTTGGCTGTAATAAATGAGGAGGAGGAGGAGGAGGAGGAGGGTGAAGGAAGGCAGAATCCAATTTACTTATTCCCTTTCTTTCTTTGTTTATATAATTTATATACATATTTTTTTAAAAAAATATAATAGATTAAAAATAATATAATGTAATGGTAATAATATATAATAAAACAAATTTATTATTTCAAGGTCGCTGGATAAGCACATCTCCATCATCTAACGAAAATTAAAAGTTAAAAAATATAATAAATAAATAAACAAACAAACAAACAAACAAACAAACAAGCAAGCAAGCAAGCAAGCAAGCAAGCAAGCAAGCAGTTTTGATGGACCGCTAGGTCTTTTTCTGCCATCAGTTGTCTATGTTTCTTTGTTTATTTATTCCTATAATAGAACCTGCCGCTCACAGAACACTTAAGAATTTTAATACTAAAATAATATTTTAATGATATTTAATATTAAAATAATATTAAAATGGGCATTTGAAGAACTGCCCACTCTTTCGGACCCCATTTAAAAAGGAAAAAAAAACCCTTTGTGTATGAAGCAAATTTACCCTGCTAGTTCTGCCAATTCCTTTCTCTTCCTGGAGGACAGACTACCTGAGCAGGTAATAAGTACCTGAGCTGCTTCTTGGCCCTCCCCTGTTGCTAGGGAGACCACGGCTGCCAATCCAGTAGCAGCAGCCAATCAAAACAGAAGCACTGAGCAGGTGGCAGTGAAGGAGGAGAGAAGGAAGACAAAATGGCTGCCTGGCAGTTCATGAAGATGAAAATAAATAAACGGAGCCAAAGCTCAGAAATCATCGTAAAATAAAAAAGGATAGACAGCCCTGACGAGAAACGGCGAGGGAAAGGAAGCAGCAGCTGAGGAAAATGGGGGGAGAAAGGCATTTTTAATACTCCCTCAGAACTGTGTGAGGGAAAAGTTTACCTCAGGTGGGAGCCAAGACTGGGGGAAAGGCAAAACCCCACTAGGAAAAGGGGAAGAAAAAGTCAAGGCTTGAACAAAGTAGAAAGCAGAAACTAAAGAAAGATCAAAGACAAATTGAACACCATCAAAAGAGGAATTTAGCTCCACAGAGAGGAACCAGAGGGATAGGCAGGAATTAAGACCAAAAAAAAAAAAGAATAAGGCAGCAGTACGAAATACAGAACACAAAGATGTAAAAATATATTCAAACCCTTGAGATGGGCAGCTGTATAAATATGGATGGATGGCTTGATAGACAGACGGACGGACGAATCAAGCAAAGCTGCCATCATAACATTTTGACCATCATGCCAATTGCAACCCCAGAGAGATATTTAAGATTTCCAAAAAGTCTAATAGCAGAAAATGAAATTTTGGGGGATAAATTAACAACAAGGAATCATTATAGTTATTTTATATCCCACATTGCATGTAAATATAAAGTCGCTTTGCCATGTGTAAAATTAATAACGTGAATAACCAGGTTTATAACATCAGGTTATAAAAGATGTTTGCAACAAAACGTTGCATTCTAGAGTTTATTCATATGGACTTGTCAGAAATGTAGCATCTCTTCATTTTTACCCATCTGGGAGAACCAAGAAGATACAAAGTTAATGTGAAAGCAGAAAAAAATAATCAGCATTGAGCTGAAATAAAAAGCAGTATTCTAAACTTTATTCTCCATACTATGTAACGGATATGTAACAGATACAAAGAGGATTATTTTTCTCCAAACAACTGCAAAAAAAGAGCAGAAGAAAGCTTAAAATGCATATTTTGGCATATGAATGTCTAGGAATTCTTGTTTTCTAAATCATTTCTCTTATCAGCATGTTTCTGACGCTTTGTTGTTTTTGTTGTTATTTTATCATTTTCACAGACCTCTGAAAATTGTATTGAGATAGGTTTCCCTGATGGTCTGTTTCATAAATTGGTTTATAAGTCTATTTGAATTGGACAACTATAATAAATTTAAATAAATACCAGTTTCTTTCACACTTCAACCATTTTATAGAGAATGTAAAAAATAAATATTTGAATTGCTTCACAATCCTTTTTGTTTTCAATTTTCTTTATTCATTCATTCTTTCATTTAAATTTATTGGGTCACCCAACTCCAATTTATGGGGGAGGGTGGGTGAGATCTTGGATAAAAATATAAAACATCTTTGCTTCTCTTCCAGTCTTAACATATTTGGAAGACACCACAGAGGGAAAAAGTGAGCTAAATTATACTTAGTGGATGTTTTCAGCATAAAATGAAAGAGCTGATTCTGGCTGCCTGTTCTCTCTTTTCTTAAAAGGTCCAGAAGGAGCAAACCTTTTCATTTATCATCTCCCACAAGAGTTTGGAGACCAGGACATTCTGCAGATGTTCATGCCTTTTGGAAATGTTATTTCTGCTAAGGTCTTCATTGACAAACAGACTAATCTGAGCAAGTGTTTTGGTATGTAACATTCAGTACAGAACACCAAAAATCTAACATACTATCTACCCTTTTATCTTCCTCTTTTCCCAAACTGACATCTTAGATTCAACATTCATTGTTGTATCTTGCCTTCCACCAGAGAATTATAGATATATCCTTTTTACATTAGTCCTCATTCTAGTGTGGTCCACAGTTGGTTATTTGAACATTGTTTCTTCTCTTTAGGGCAAACATTTTCCTCCAAGATTGTACAGGCATGCCCACAAGCACACACACACACATATGTATACATACACATATACAATACCATATACATCAGCAAGTATTATGAGCCCAATTGACAAAGGAAAGCTCAGGACTGTGTTGGTTGGAAACAAACAGAAGAGGCCCTCATCCTGCAGTGGATAGATGATGATGACGATACATATACGTATATGTAGCCCTTGACTTATAACCACAATTTATCTTGCTAAGCAAAACATTTGTTAAGTGAGTTTTGCCCCATTTCATGACTTTTCCTGCCAGAGTTGTTAAGTGAATCTTTACTTACATTGAGTAAGGAGTTGGACTTGATAGCCTCAAGGGCTCTTTCCAAGTCTGCAGTTGTAAGGTTCATGACCTAGGATTTACTGCTGATGTGAATTAGAGGCATTGGTTAACATCCACTCCTAGTCATTCTCCACCATAGATTTATCTTTATGTTCTCGATAAAGGAGATGTTCTTTGCTTTGTCCTCTATAACCATTTCGGTAAAAAAAAAAAGGAAAGACTCTGAAAGTTCCACAAAAAAGTGAAATGTTTCTTTCCTCACAGCAACTCCTATTAATTTTGAAAAGTACAAACATATGTGGTTGAATCAGGAAAAATGTCTAAAAAAAATATTTTCCTAGAAGCACAACAGAACTGTCAAATGCATAAAACTAATTACATCCTATGTGAAGGAATGTCATTTATTAGACAATCAAGGCACCTTATTATGAGTGTCTAATTATTCTCTATTGTGTTAAAAAAGCGCCTCTACATGTTTAACTCGTTATTTGCAGATTATATTAAATATTTCCAGCTCTAAGAAAGACTGCAGTTGCATTGCAAACACATTTTTTTTCTACCATTCAATCATGCCTGATTTTTAGAGATTGCTTAGACAAGTCCCTGCAGTTTTCTTGGCAAGATTTTTCAGAAATAAATTGCCATTGCCTCATTCCTATGTTGAGGGAAAGTGACTGGCCAAAGGTCACCCAGCTGGCTTTATGTAGTCTCACAGTTTCTAGCCTCATGTTTTAGTCACTGCCCCAAACTGACTCTCTTAACTGTAGTATAGTTACATTCACATACAGTATTTGTTAAATACATATTCCTTCTGATGCTAGTTCCAGTTTTCCTGTTTTATGCAAATTTGCAGCCAAAATTGCATCATCATGCCTAAGAAATAACAATGGCCCTAATGTATCTGCAGGGCATTATTTCCTATGGTGTAGTTATAATTCAGCCAAGATGGAATATTAACAGAAGAATAAAAATAGGAACTGAATATAAAGCGAAATGGAATGAACTAATGCAGTGTCTAATAAAAAAATAGTTGAATATCTAAACGTCTCCCTTCCCATCTCATTAGACTTTAGGACAGTTTCAAAAGTTTTTTCTTCTAATCTTCCATACCTTTAATGATTTTTGCTTTTCCCTTAAGTTTTATTCTGTATGTATTGCTGTTTGTTTATTTGTACTACAAGGTAAATATAATCTACTTGACAAAGTGCATTTTTTAACAATTAAAAACATATTTAATTTAATTGATAAATATAATAAACACATTCAGAATAATTATAAACTCGTAACAACAAAAATTAGGAAAGACAATCTGTTGTATTATAATCAAATTATTTTGATATTCTATTGTTTTATTCTTTGATAGGCATAATTTGAACTACAAGTTACAAAGCAGAAAAGTGTATCTCTCTTATCTGAGAAAAGAGACACTTCAAAGTGAAGTTTTTCAACATTCAAAAGAAGAAAAAATTAGTGGTGGCAAGCAGCACCAGAATTTTTTATAAACTTTTAAAACCAGCATAAGAATTGAATAAAATAACAAATCACTAATGTGCTGGTCCATATCTGATAACATATTGCCCCTGTTTCCCCAACGTATAGTCCCAGACCAATTGAAACTTAGTAGAGGTAATCCTCAACATACAACACTTCGTTTAATGACCATTCAATGCTACAATGTTATTGTTAAAAGTACTTATGACCGTTTTTTAAAACTTATGACTATTGTAGCATCCCTGGGATCATGTAATCAAAATTCAGATGCTTGGCAAGTGGTTCATATTTATGACGGTGGTAGCATCCCAGAGTCATGTGATCCCCTTTTGTGACCTTCTGACAAGCAAAGTCAATGGGGAAGCCAGGTTCATTTGACAACTGTGCCACAACTTAACAGCTGCAGTGATTCACTTAACATCTGGATCAAGAAAGGTCGTAAAATGGGGGCAAAATTCACTTAACAAATATCTCACTTAAGAACAGAAATGTTGGACTCAATCGTGGTCGTAAGTCGAGGACTATCTGTAGATACATTAGCACAACATATGATGTTTGGTTAAAGTTTTTGTTTTGTTTTGTGACTTAGCAAGTTTTACAAACCAAATGCTATTACCTTACGGTTCAATATCTGTGAAATTAAGTGGATATAAATAGTATTCCTTATATCCAAGGTATCTGGTAGGTCTGATGTCTTAAACCCCAAAGTCTGAAATGATGTCTCCACTGTATCATTTTTGACCTAAAATACTAAATGTACCCTTACATCCGAAAGCAATTTGGATTTTGTAATCAATGGAAGAACAATTGGGAAAGTTGCCTATTAAAGCCACAAAGGAGAAGCCAAACAGAAGTGACAGTGAGGGAATTAGGAAGCAAGTAGAAGTGACAGAATTGAAGAAAGGAAATCAAAAGCTTCTCAGTCTTTATGCTGGAAAACACTGTGAAAGAATCCAAGTGCTAATGATTTTCTGCTAGTTCTTACACACTCGTTTTTTTTCTCTCCCCCCCCCACTTCCTACTTTTATGTGTTCTAGGTTTTGTTAGCTATGACAATCCTGTCTCGGCACAAGCTGCAATACAGGCGATGAACGGCTTTCAAATTGGCATGAAACGCCTGAAAGTACAGCTGAAGCGCTCAAAAAATGACAGCAAACCTTACTGACCGTTCTCCCAGAAGCTTTCTGCTCTTACTTTAGTTTCCTTAGGGTAAGTCTCTTGAGCAAGCCCACCCTTGCTTGGGGTGGGATTGAGAAAGAACATAAGAACACCTGGCCCGCCACCTCTAAGAGACAGCCATTTGACAATCCTGCTTCCATTTTCCCCACTTGTCTAAGAGAAACTTGGCTAACCTAACCAAAAAAAAAAAATTGTGGGATGACCTACAAGATTTGAATTAGCAACTCAGATTTTTTTTTATTTTATTTTAATGAGCATTGAAGGGAAAGCACCCATCCACATGCTACAATCTTAATAATTAGAGCTGTCAAAAAAGAAAAATTGCAACTTGACTTTCTCGGCCCTGGTGTCCTTAACACTTTGGATGAGGATAATGAAAGCAATCCTGAATTATCCGAATGGCACCAGTTCTGAAATTGCTTAATAAAGCTATGGCCCTTGGCCAAGAAAGTGACTCATTTAGAACACAACATTTTTTCCATTACTTCAGTTTGTTTCTTTCTTCTTATTAAGAAGCTTTAATATTTACCATACTTAGGGCTTCAGATTGACACGTGGTTACATTATCCTGTTTAAACACTGGTTGTCTTTATATATTTTACCTATTTGTGTTTTGTTTTCCTTTTTTTGTTTTTTAAGTTCTTCAGGGTTTTGTTTTGGTTTTTTTTTTTGTAAAGAGCATTAGTATAAAAAAAGACATAGAGATCTGTTTCTAAAGCTACAGGGTTTAAAAAATAAATAAAAAAGAATGACAATACTTGATGTTTCTTGAAAGATAAAAATTTAATAATAATAATAATAATAGATACAAAAGAAAGCCACAGGCCTGTAAATTTTATTTGTAAAAAGCATTTCTATTTTTATACAAAAATTTTTACTGCCTCAGAAATAATGGAAGTTATTTATTGCCTATTGTTAACTTATTGGATACCTAAAGACCAGCTCTGTCTGGTAACTAGATCATTTTGAAGTAGTCTCTAGAGTACACGTGCCAAGAATGGGTGCTTTTTCACCATTGAACCCTACATCTTTTATGGTTCATAATTTCTTTCCTCTTGTTTGTATTTTGTCTTTGTTAACTTGTCCGTTTTTTCCATTATCTACTTTAAAATTTAGTTGTCTTGGGGTTTGTTTGTTTGTTTGGTTTTTTTTGCTCTCACTCTTTCTCTTGATTCCCTTCAATCCACTTCTACTCCTCTTGATGTTACCTCGGTTGAAATGGGGTCTTGATTCCTTCCCACCCTTTTCCTTCCCCAAATGAAATAAGAATCCTTTTTTTAAAAAAAAGAAAGAAAGAAACCTCCTTTCTAATGGATTCTTTGGGGCTCTTTCATTGTGGCCGTTGTTGACCAAGTGTACAGTTAATGCAAATTGTGTGAATGGCTGGGACTCTAATGATGAAAAAATTTGCATTAGTTTTCTCCTGCACCCATTAAAATGATTTTTGTTTCTGCTGCATAGACTCTCCATAACTTTTTCCTCTTCCTTGTTTTTCCCTAGACATCTTCATGCCCGTTAGTTCATCGTTTGCCTAGCATGTCCCTGTGACGTCTTAAAAAAGTTTCATCGTCCCGTCATTGTTTCTGATGTCTTTCTGACCTCACATCATAATTTGGTTCTCCTACTGATCTTTGATCTATAGTTTGAACCTTTGAAATTTGCATGTGACCTCATCTAGCTATATGAATTCTGGGAAGTCAATGTGAAAAGCATTGCTGCATTTATGCAAGATCAAAATTTATTCGTAGTCAAATTTATGATAGGAGTATTAACACACACACACACACACATACACACACACACACACACAACCTGTGGCAAAATGTTTTGTTTAAAGTTTTCGGTGTTCCTTTTTTCCTTTTTTCCCCCTTTTATTCTTTTCTTTTTTTCTGTAAAAAAAAACAGACTTGAAAGTATTAGACAAGAGACTGGCATTCTGGCTGGTCTCTTAATGACATAGCAATATGTGTCCACACAGGCACAGAATGTTGGTTTCTAACAGACTACTTCCGAAATAGTTTGAAATGAAGAACTGTCTGATTTTAAGTCTCTAGAGGTCTGTAATAGTTTTTACATTTTTCAGGCAGTGTAAAGTTTTTTGATAAGGCCATTTTAGGTGGCTCACTTTCTCATTAAGAATATATATATATAGAACCACTTTTTGTAGATTAGTATAAAAAAATATTTACCCTGTTTTAGGGCAAATGCTACCTATTTGTCACCTTTTGCTGAACTGATTCACAAGTTAGACAATCCATGAATTAATGCACATGAAAATTACCTATATTTTATACTGTTTCGATGTACAGGAGAAAGGTTATTGTAAGCTATTGTTTCATTTGGTGCTTTTGTGAATTAAGTTGTGGTCTCATCATTGGGGGGGTTCCTCATGGTCTTTAAGTGTTCTGTGTTTATAAACAACAGGTTTGAAATTGGTTTTTACTTGAAGATCAACAACAGAACAAAAAAAATGAATTTCAAAAAATGAAAAAAAAAGTTGTTTGCTTAAAATTTAAAAAAAAAAGTTTTCATGTGAAAAATAAAAACTATTCCAGACTAAGTTTGTGTTGGCTTCTGTGAGGCATTGATGTCGATTTTTTTAAAATTATTATTGTGGACAATTTCGATGTGTTTGTGTTCAGCAAAATGTGATTCAGTTTTCCTTTTAAATAAATAATAAGAACTCAGTGGGGGAAAAAAATTAGTGCCAAATTCCAAAGGTACTTCTCTTCCTAGAGCTTCAGTGTGTTTCTTGTGTGAAGTAATTTGATAACATGGGTATTTTATTATGTGTTTTGTATAAATCCCTAATATTTAAAGGAAAAAAGAGGTTAAAAAGTTTGTTAACTTGCTATCCTGTGGTCTTGTTGCCTGAAATTGTTGTTGTTTGTTATTTCTCTTGGATGTTTTTTGTAAAACATTGTATAAGTGCCCATGTTTCCCTTTTCTAACCATTCTGCGCATCAATGCTGTGAATGCAAACCTCACAATGTAATTTCCTTATAATGTATGGAAACCTCTAAGGTGAGAAAGTTTTGAACTTTTAACCCTTTCCACCCAGAGCTGTCTTGAGAGTTAATACTTTTATACATTCACCATTTTGCTCTTTATTTTTATATACACATTACACACACACACACACACATATTTGTGCGTGTATATTCATACACAAATATGCACACACACACATGCACACACATACACATATACACATACACACCTAATTTTTTTGTGCTTTATTTAATACATGGTTGAAATCAGAAAAATGCACAGAGCAGATCTGAAGGACGAAAAAAAAATATTTTACTGCTGTCTAAAGTTCTTCTGTATCTATAACTAAAAAAAATATTTAGAAATTGTAGAGCTCCTTTGTTTTGTTTTGTTTTTTAAAATCTTTTCTTAAAAAGAGCTTTTAATATGCTGCTGGTATATGATATTCTGTATTTAAAAAGTAAAAATAATTCTTTAATTATGTATTGTGTAACCACTCCTAGATAGGAGAATTGAACCCACAATTTGAAATCATTAAAAAAATATTTTTATAATAAAATTAAATGAATTTTTGATTAAATCCAGCGCACTAGAACTTCCTGGATGAAATTTTCTTGTGCACTGCAGTTAAACTCCTTTTTATGGATGAGGTTTACACACGTCTAAATGCTCTGATGTGCTAGCTGCCATATTTGTACTATGTTGGTCCAGATGCAATAGATACAAAGTAGATATAGCGGTATCTTTTGTTAGCAGGATTCATTCCTGTTAGCTGATGAACATGCAGGCTTCTGACTTGTAGCAAATCCTCAAAAAGGCAGAAGCAAAAGATGGCTCTGTAGTTCCTCAATCTGAGAGCAAATTACAGTAGCCCAAAATCTGTTTTTGTGAACGCAGGTCTTTAGAGCTTCTGGATGGATGCAAGCTATTGATGCTCTGAGAAGCAATTGCATGTATGGTGGTTTACACGTAGGGTCTCCTCTGACGTGAGATTGGCCTTGCTGCCCATGAAGTTATGGGGCTGCTGCAAGTCTTGGGAAGCTGACAAACAGCTGGGCTCCCATTCCAGAGAAGAACATAAAGATTGCTTTTCAGCAGTTCCTCTGGAGCTGTGGAACAGATGGGTTACCTGCTTGCAGAACTCTCCATCTTTTTCCTGTCTCCTAATCTGGAGATTTTCCACATGGTCCCTTCAATCAAAACATCACGGGACCTTGTCACCATTCCCTTCTCTTCCCTAGCCCTCTCTTCATAGCAGCTTTGCTGCTTCCCTTAGTAAAACCCAGTTGTTCTTTTCAAAGCTTTCCTTTTCATACACGGTAAAAAGAAATCTTAGTAAGACACAGCCCAGGAAGAGAGCAAAATGGTGTGTCTTGTTGCTGTTTTTAGCATTTTTCCATTAAGCATTGCTAGTCATCATCTAGCCCCATCTCAACCATGTGCACAGGTCAAAAACCCAGAGTTTCAGAGATGTTGTCTCAACCCAACACATTCTAGTGTACACTTTAAAACCAGAACCCCCATGAAGTGAGTAGCAGGTATCAACCCATACTCCTGATTTGCTTCTCCACCTCTCCCCTTCCCACCCCACATGCGCCCCTTTTTTCTATGCTTCATTCAGTCTACGGAGCTGGCCGTGTAATGCTCTTTGGCTGTTGTGAGGACCATTTGTTTTCTCTGAGCATTTTGGAGACATGCCACCCTTGGGTCTGAACATCAATAGCATTCTTAAATGCAACAGGAAGCATTGCTAAATCAGAGCTTCCTATATTTCAGAATGTACTTTAAAAAAAAATTCAGCAACCCCAGTGTGTTTGCTGCAGTTGTATTGTAAGGAGAGACAGACTCAGGCTTTGCATGGGGAAATTTACCATAGCTAGTTGGAATGTCTTGGCCTGGGGGCATAAGTATTCAGACATTCACACCTGCCATTCATAATCTATGAATTTATACGAAGGCAGTCATAGTGGCAGAAGGGGAAGCCAAATAAGCAAGGCAATTTAGGGTGCAATTGTTATTTTCTTTTTTCTGAAGTGGGTAACAAAAGTGAAGTCCCATCCTTACAATACAAAGGTTATTGTATTTATCAGAGGTGTCCAGAAATTATGGTCACAAGAATAAAAATGCTGGTTACAACAGTGCACATAAAAAAAATACATAGATGAAGCTTCAGTTGTCACAGCCATCTTGATTTTTCTGACAGTGCCTGAGGACACATCTGGTATTTGCTATGACATCATCCTTTCAGTGACACTGCTTATTCATTCCACAAGCAGCATGAACCCATGAGCTGAGCTAATAGCACCCATACATCCACAGTTGAAGGCGCTGCAGTTCACAAATGTTTCTGCCATTGTAAATATGACCATCTTTAAGAGGCCACAGGACTTAACCATTTTTACTCAGTAAAAAACAAGGCATGGAAAAGCTACAGGGGATTAATTTAATTTTGCTACATAAGGAAGTTACAGAGTTGATATGTTTATCGTTCCTGCTGGGCTCTGTTCACTCCATAGCCACAGTGCTCTGCATAACTCAGAAATCTGCATGTTCCATCAATAGAAAATTATGAAACATAAAGGTAGTTGCTTAGCTATTTTGTATCTCTTATTATCTGTTGTAAACAATACGTGGGCACAACCCTGCAAGCATGTACTGTACTATTTACTTACTATCTGTTCACATCAAAGGGAAAGTTCTGCAAATTCTTAGATTTTGCAGAATAATAAACAAGGAACTAAGGAATGATAATACTTCATTGCCTTGTTTCTTTGAAGTTAGATCGAACAAAATAGCACTCCTATTCATCAACTAAATTTTGGTATTCTGTAGTGGCAAATATAAACCTCTTTCCAAGCCAAGATTATTTCAGCAGCTTTTCATGCTACTGATTTTTTAAAAAGTGCCAAAATCATTTCCTATTGTCTAATCCTTTTCACTCTCATTTAAAACATCTCCCATTTTTCCTCTTTCCCCCAATTCCCCATATAAATTATTTTTAAGAAGGCAGGTAATAATCTACCACTTTGCTTTTACATTCTTTCTAAAGGGGGAGGAGGAAGTAGGTTTATTTTTAGAGAAGCCGTAGATAGCAAGCACTAGAATCCAGATAATGCAGAGTGGGAGAGAAGAAAGCAAGAAAAAGAATTCTAACAAAGAGACATTCTCAGTTAATAGATAAGTGCTCCATGATTGTCTCATGTTTCTTCTTCTGGGGCCTTGCTGAACCCTTGAGGGCTAACTTCCTACTTGTTACAACATTTTACTTGCTCACTTGTTAACATACACAATAATATAATAGGAGATCATGAAACATTTTTCCAGGACGTTATTGTTCAGCATCTAACATTTCCCAAATAATTATGCTGTTTGGAAAAGAAAATCAGATGCCACATAAGAAAACTCACGCTCCTTTCACATCAACTGGGACTTGTTTCAAAACCCCACACCAAACCTGTTAAAATGGCAGCCACGTGTGTAATTAACAGCACTTGGATGGCCAACATAATTATGAATGCTTTGTCCTGCTGGTGCTAAACTCCATAACTTCTGTCTTATGAATTTGCACCTATTCAAGTGGGAAGCGCTCCCTCTCTCTCTCTCTCTCTCTCTCTCTCTCTCTCTCTCTCTCTCTCTCTCTCTCTCTCTCTCTCTCTCGCAAGCCCCATTCCTCATTATTTCCCAGGCATTGTTCATTTTGCAGCCCCAAGGGAACTCTTGATTTTCAAAGAGAAGTTTAATTTGCAATATTGGGCCATTTTCCTAGGGACAAATTATTGGGAGGAAAAGAAGGAACCGGCATAAACAGGAAATAAAAGCTATCACTTTCTCAACAGTTTCTACCCCTGAATAAGATACCCACCGCTGATGCATTTGCAGCATAAAAAGATTGCAAGGGAAAAACCAGCTAGCAAAACCAAGGCCTTATGCACTGCACTTGTTGTACACAGGTTCTTCATATATAAAAGATGAAACATTGAAGGGAAACTGTGAGAGTGCAAAGGGCTTTTATTTATAGAGGACAAAAAAAAAGAAAATAATAATAAACCAGGAATGGTTTATTCCAAACCATTTCAAAATTTTAACTCCGAAAGCACAAAACAGTAGTTTCCCAACCAAATTAGTTATGTGAAATGGCCGTATTCAAAGGTGTAACAAGTTCATCTTTCTTTCACCATAGGGGTTATTTCTCAGCTTGTGCTACTCTTTGGCTCATGTTGCTGTTTCTGTTTCTATTAACTTAAGTGCTAATTAACAAAAAAAATTAAGTAATTTCATTGTTTTTTCTGAATAATGTCATATCCTGTGTACCAGGTTTTGGGGTGGGGGGGAGGACGTTGTGCTGTGAGAAATTGTTGTTTGTCAACTAATGACAACTTTTTTAAGTTGAGAGCATCAAAAACTCAGGAAATGATCCATTCCTACCACAGATGTGGCATTCATGCTCAGGGAATTCTTCAGGCTCGGCAGAGCTCAGAGTTGCTCATGGAAATTATTCTTGACCCACTACGAATTAAGAGAGGAGGGTCTTCCTGTGACAACCAAGCTCTTCAGCGTCTTGACAAGTTCTGCATGCCTATGCAGAAGGTAAAAGCAGATTTTTCTTCAACCCCCTTATGAATTCTCAGTGTATGGGAGCTGAGCCTGTGATACAAATGGATTATTAACCTAGGTTTTTGCTTCTTTCTATTTTTATTTTGTCTAAGAAAAGCCAAAGTTACTGCAATGTAGTGAGAAACTGTAAGACCATTTTGAGTATTGTTTCTGTTTTGTCGATGCATTTGGATTTTGCTGTTTGATGGAATTTGAGCCAAAAGCAAAATGGAAAACGAAATGAGGAAAATAAAACAAACCAACCAAGTAACCAACCACAGGCTTTCCTGCTTATAAAACTTGATTGTATGCACGCATTTTGTACCAGTGGAACTTTTTTATACTGGAGATTTAAACAAAAATGGGGGGAAAATATGGTGGCTTACTCTTGTGAGCCCCCTGATCATAACTGTTTTTCAAGTTTGATTTCCAGTTGACTGAAAGAAAGTTGGCTTAGTTTAGAAAATTTAAAACAAACTTTGGCTTGGTTTTATCCTTTCCATTTGCTTATATTTAGTGTTTAGGATTTTGTGTTTTAAAACACGCGGTAAGTTTCACTTTTTATTCTGTATTGTGCAGTTTCACAATATAACAAATTAGAATTTAGGAGTACACAGTCACTTTAAGTGGATATATGTATTAGGGTTTTGTTTTTGTTTAAAAAAAGTAGGGTTTGCTTTTTTGCTGTTTAGATCAAAAGGTTTTCCTGGTTCTTCTGTCTTCATTGTGAACATAACTGTGTAGTTGAAACAGTCAAACTTATTTTTGTAACGTATGTTATTGTGTGATGCAGTTTTTTGCTTCTGTCTCCAATATTAAACCATTTTCCTAATACTTGTCTCACTTTCTCTCTGTGTGTTGTACTGTTGGTAGTCATTCCGTGTTGGTAATACATTTGCACACCTCACTGTTGCACGTCCCTGTTGATTTTTTTTTCTATTCGTTGTGTACAAAAGATACAGTCGATTCCACTAAGTGAACCTCTGATTGGAGAATGAATGCAGATTTGCTGTATTTACCCCCCACCCATCTTCTTTGCCTCCTCTACCCCCAGTTGCCTTTGATTGTAATTATTAGGGTGAAGTCACACTGAAGATGCCTCTAAAAAGATATGTGTGTGTGTGTGTGTTTGTGCGTGTGTGTGTGAAAAAGAGAGAGAGAAGCTACATACACAGAGAAAATCAGTCGCCAAGTTTTCTCTAGTGACTAAAAAGGGATATACTTCTCCTCTGTAGGATCACGTTAAGTTTACTATTAAAATATTTTCTTCATGGGAGAAGAAAAACTTTTTCATGTTTCAGAATTATTCAGCAAAGCTCTGGCATCATAACTAGTTTGCCAGTTTTCAGAAGTGTAAAATTTTTAAACACAGGTAGAAGACCTTAAGTTAAAATCTACCAGGCTTATTATAGACATCTTTTTAAAAAATTGAGAGTTCAAGGAGAACATTGAATTTATTAAAACTACCCAAAATTAAAAAATAAGTAATCAGGAAAGGTGCTAAACTGGGCTATTTTGAATTTAGCATGCAAGGTAGCTCTTTTTCAGGGCGGGTAATCAAACCACATGGATCTCCTAGGAGAGAGGCAACTACTTCAGTCTTAAATTCCCCTTTAAGAGCAGGTGATGCTCTTTTTAAAAATTCCAGAAAAATTCCATATATATATATATATATATATATATATATATATATATATA
>JANHZT010004123.1:54015-65474 GCA_032468215.1 Stegonotus admiraltiensis | reverse complement strand
GGCTTAGACAACTTAGAACTTCACCGTCTTCAGTCTGACCTAAGCATAGTACATAAAATCATCTGCTACAATGTCTTACCAATCAATGAATATTTCAGCTTCAACCAAAACAATACAAGAGCACACAATAGACACAAACTCATGGTAAACCAAACCAAACTAGACTGCAGAAAATACGACTTCAGTAACAGAGTTGTCAATGCCTGGAGTGCACTACCTGACTCTGTAGTTTCTTCCCCAAATCCCCAAAACTTTAACCTTAGATTGTCTACTGTAGACCTTAACCCATTCCTAAGAGTAAGGGGCGTGCATAAGCACACCAGCATGCCTACCATCCCTGTCCTAATGTTTTCTTTTATTCTTATCCTTTTCATGTATTTATAATTATGTTTACACTTGTATCTGTCGTAAAATACATGCTTGATGAAATAAATAAAATACATAAATACATAAATAAAATAAAGCTTGTAACCAATGGTGGTATTCAGCCGGTTTGGGCAAATCGGTAGTGGTGACCTGCCTGTGGGCCTGCCACTTGCCTTGGCTCTATGCCATCCTATTTAGCCATGTTCTCAGCTACTCTGGGCTCCCAAAGCTAGCCACAAGAAGAACACGCGTACACAGGATGCTTTGTTGTGGGTTTTATTCGGCCCCGGCAGCTCCACTCGCAGCCGGACTGCCTCAAGAAGAATTAAGTCAGCGCTGAGTGCAGCTGCCGTTCAGCGCAATTTAAAGGTCATGCCGCAAGCCAACATCCGCCGGCTGCCGCCAGTATCCTGGAGGGCATGGTGCCGCCTGATGACATATAACCGAGTGCCCCACACGATCCCGCTAGCCCCACCACCACCAGTGTGTGTGTTCTGTCCCTAACTCGCACTTCTGGAACCCTCCACCAACACTCGTGTCCAGTCCAGTTTCTTCCATGGAGAGCAGGGCGGGTCCATGGACAGCAGAATGATCCTCTGTAGCCGCTGGTCACGCGGTGTCGAGTGCCATGACGGTGGGTACTCGACAGGCAGCTCCCCTTCACCAGGCATCAGCCTAGGGGAAAACAAAGACAGGTTAACCGGTGTTGGGTGGGCCCCCTGGTTTTTGTGGATATGTCGTATGAAACTTCTGTAGGAGTTTGGAAGCATTAATATTAGTACTCCGGACCCATGATGCCTCAGAGTCTGGATACCCTCTCCACCGGACTAGGTATTTCAGGGTTCCCCTGTGTAGTCGGGAATCGATAATGTCTGTGATTTCATAATGTTCCCCGGAAATGGGGCCGGGGCATGTGCGCTGATTTCGGAGCCCTGTTGCTGGTTTCAACAGGCTTGCATGGAAAACCGGGTGTGTTTTCCCTAATCGAGGGGGGGTGGGTAACGTCAACTGTACCATGACTGGGTTTATAATTTTGTGGATCGGGAAGGGGCCTATATACTTTGGGCCTAGTTTTCTGCTCGGTAGGCATAATCGTAAATATTTTGTCGATAGGTACACCTTATCACCTATCTTAAACGGAGGACACCACTCCCTACATCTGTCTGCATGCTGTTTGTATTCTGTGGCCGTGTTCTCTAGTGCCTTTTTACGTGTGGCCATGCTTTTCGCACGTTGGCAACCCAATCGGCCCGTGAGGTGTTGTCCTGGCGTGGGATGTCCAAGTCGGGGATAGCAGGGAACTCCTTACCGGTGGCCACTTTGAACGGGGTAAACCCAGTACTACGGTGGGGTACATTGTTGTATGCCATTTCAGCAAACGGGAGAAGTTTGTACCAATCGTCTTGTTGGTATGAGACATAGGATCTTAGGTACCATTCCACCATAGCGTTGGCTCATTCCACAGCCCCGTTTGTACTGGGGTGGAAAGTGGAGCTTAAGCCCTGTGTTGACCCTATGGAGCATAGGAAATGCCGCCAAAACTGTGCAGTGAATTGCACCCCCCTGTCAGAAATTATCCATTTTGGTACACCATGTAACTGGTAGATATGGTGTACAAAGAGGTGTGCAAGGCGGTGAGCTGATGGGAGGCCTTTACAAGGAACGAAATGTGCCTGTTTCAAAAATAAATCGATTACCATCCATATGACAGTGTATCCACGGCTCAGCGATAATTCGACGATGAAGTCCATCGCTATCTCTTCCCACAGTTGACAGGGATTAGCGATGGGCTGAAGCAAGCCAAATGGTTTCCCAGGTTTTGGCTTTGACATGGCACAAACGGGACACCTGCGGACGTACGCCTCAATGTCTGTTCGCATCTTGGGCCACCAAAACTGTCAACGGATCAAATGCAGCGTCTTCAGAAACCCAAAATGGCCCGCTGTTTTTATGTCGTGGCAGCGTGTCAGCACCTTTGCTCGTAACTGCTGGGGAACATATAACCGATCACGTCTCCAGGCCAGACCGTCACGTTGGGTCACCTCGGTTTGGTTTGCCTGGAGCCAGGCATCGGTTTTCACTACCCCTTTTAGTTCAGCCATTAAGTCCTGGGCGGAATGTCTATTGAGAGCCTGGGCCCCTAATTGGGGGTGGTGGTATGAGGGCTTGCATGACATCCACCCATTTGCTGTTGTATTGAGGTAACCGAGATAACGTGTCTGCTAAGAAGTTCTGTCCTGCTGGTACATACTTGAGGATAAACCTAAATCGTCGGAAATATTGTGCCCAGCGAACTTGTTTTGGGGACAGCTGCCGCGGCATCTGGAGGGCCTCCAGATTCTTATGGTCTGTCCAGACCTTGAAGGGATTTTCGCTTCCCTCTAAAAGGTGTCTCCAGGTTTGCAGTGCCCATTTCACCATGAAGGCCTCCTTCTCCCAGATGGCCCAGTTCTGCTCAGCAGCTCTGAACTTCCGGGACATGTAGGCACACGGTTGTAAGAGGTTCTCCTCATTGCGTTGCAAGAGGACAGCCCCAACAGCCACGTCGCTGGCATTGGCTTGGATAACGAATGGTTTGGTCGTGTCAGGGTGTTTCAGTATTGGCTCTCTTGCAAACAGGCGTTTTAGGTGTTCGAAGGCTTTCTGACAGGCCGGTGCCCATACTAATGGCTGTCCAGGCTTTGGGGTGCTTGAACCGTGGGTTTTCGTTCGTAAGAGGTCGGTTAAAGGCAGAGCCACACGAGCGAAGGATGGGATAAATCGTCTATAAAAGTTTGCAAACCCGAGAAAACTCTGTAATTGTTTTCTGGTCTTTGGGGCTTGCCACCCCAGGACAGCTTCCACTTTCTTTGGATCCATTTTGATTCCCTTGTTAGTTATTCAAAACCCTAGGTAGTTGATCTCCGTTCGGTGGAATTCACACTTCGACAGTTTAACATACAAGCGCGCCTCCAATAACTGCATCAAAACCTGGCGTACCAGTTGCACGTGTTCCTCCAGTGTCCGGGTGTAGATCAAGATGTCGTCTAGGTAGACCAATACTCCACGGTACAGGAACTCATGCAGGACAGAGTTGATAAGCTGCATGAAGACAGCTGGGGCACCTTGGAGCCCGAATGGCATCACCTGGAACTAGTAACTGCCCAGAGGACAATTGAATGTTGTCTTCCATTCATCCCCTGGCCGGATATGATAGTATGCTTCCTGAAGGTCCAGTTTCGTGAAAACCATACCGGTCGCTAAGGTGGTCAGGAGATCTGTCATTAACGGGAGGGGGTATAGCGGCTCTTGACACACAGCGTTCAGACCCCGATAGTCAACACAAAGCCGCAGCCCACCATCTTTTTTCTCCCTGAATAGGACGGGAGCTGCCATGTGAGACCGGGTGGGCCGAATGAATCCCCTGGCCAGGTTTTTATCTATGTACGTGCGTAACTCATCGAGTTCTTTGGGGGAGATGGAATATATCCGGAGCTTGGGTAACTTAGCCCCGGGTATCAACTCTATGGCACAATCGGTCTCCCTATTAGGTGGCAGCATCTTGCACTCCTCTTCGTTGAAGACCCGAGCTAAGTCCTGATATACCATGGGATACGGCGTTTCTGGTGTCAATAATGCTGACTCACTCTGTGCCCCAATGGAGGTCGGTGGTGTCTGTACCCTACCCTCTGGGCCCATGGGGATATGTAATTTCTGAAACCCATCCTCCCACACAATAGTTGGCTCCCACTTGTTGAGCCAAGCCAGGCCCAGGATAATTGGCTCTATCATACGGGCTGCCACTACAAAGCGTATGTGTTCTTGATGACCGCCTATAACCAAACAGATCGGGTCGGTAATGTGAGTGGCTGGCTGGCCCCCTAGAACAGATCCATCCATTTGTTCGAAGGTTATGGGGTTCAGCAACCGTACTGTGCGAACCCTCAACGATGGACTGGTGGATGAGACAATGAGTGCAACCCGAGTCTATTAACGCCATCTGCGTGCTCTCCTTTCCCATCTCTATATGTCGGAGTGTCACCGGGATAAGGAACGGGAGGATCGGGTCGCTTACCATTGGGTCCTGCAGCTCTTCATCATCCCCGCTTGGTTCCACTGTGTCAGGAACACGAGCCATGCCAGGGGCTATGCTGATGATCAGAGTGTCTGGAGCTGCTGTTTGCGTTGCAGCTCATGAGTGTTCTGGGGGACCCAGAGGCGTTGCTCTGTTTGAGCCTCTGCTTCCCCGTGAGCAAGGGGTTGACGCCTGTGGGGGAGGGAATGGACAGTTGGCTGCTCTGTGGCCTTCTTGGTTGCATCGGAAACAGCGAAACGGCCATCCGGGCGGCAGTGTAGCCCCAGGCCCCGGGGCTATTGCTGGCCTGGCAGGGTACCTCTCTCCGGGCCAACGGGGCCCTCCCCGTCGGGCTATGTCTGGGGCCATGGGGCATGACTGGAATTCCTGCAGGCCCACATCCAATTTTACTGCCGCTTTATACCAGTCCCCCAGATGTGGTGGTAGGCCCCGATACACACAGGCTTGTTGGAGCTCTCTGTCTAGGCCCATATGGAATTGGTGCACTAGGAGCCTCTCTGGCCAGGACCGTAATTTCCCAGCCAGTGTACGGAAGTCCTTAACATAATCCTTCGCCGACCGTCCTCTCTGCCTAAGGGCCACTAACTCCCCTTCTATGACCTGGGTCTGGGTGTCATCCTCAAACCTGGTGCGTAGAGCTTCCAAAAACAATCCTAGGTTGGTCAACTCCCGTGCGTGGTCACTGTGTAAGTCAGCCACCCAGTCGGCTGTCTCTCCTGTAAGTACCCCTGTCACAGCAACCACCATCGACCACAGGGAGGGATAGACATGGCCATAGAGGTCCATATGACTTATGACCTGGCTCAAGAACAAGGCCACTTTCCCAGGGGCCCCATCAAACGTAGCTTGTATGGGGGGAGACCCCACGGATTCTGGGGAGCCCACACACCTGGACCCCACATTGGCCCAGGGTCTACACGCCTGGCAGCTGCTCCCCCCTCTCTGGGGCCCCCACGGTGGCCCCCCCCCTCCCATGAGTGCCTGAGAGGTTGTTGCTGTAAACCACGTATGGGGTCAAGCATGCCCCGAGGCCCCCTGGCCCCATCCTTTTGCTCACCTGTGGTACCACCCATCCTAGGTCGGAACTTGGGGCTCGCTAGCCAGATCCTCCCCCCCGAACCGGGGCCTAGTTCATCACTGCTATGCCACTCGTCTGGCTTCTCCCCCCCTGGGGCCCATGGCTGCCACGAGGGGGCATCACGAAAGCTAGCCTCCCCAAACCGCTCTCTCAGGATATCCATCATTGTTGACCCCGGTCCCGTAGAGTAGCTCCAGTCTGCGTCGTCTTCCTCCACCCATCGACGCTCTCTCCAGCCATGGAATTTGGGCGCTAGAGGGCCTGATGTTTGGCCACTTGCAGCTCCTTTCCCCGATATAGCAGGACTCTGCCACCAATGTTCTGATACCACGCAGGAGCCGTCTGCTGCTCCCTGGCCATCCTGGCTGTCAGCTTTCGTCAGCTCCCTCTGGGCGTCATGCTGCTTGGCCGGACAACAGGGGCTTCAGCGTCCACCGCTGCCTCCGGTGTTTCGGCCTCCACCTCCTCCTCTCCTGGCTTGTCGCAGAGCTCTGCCCCCGGCGCTGCACCTTCCACCATACCTCTCGTGCCTCATTACGAGCACCCGACCGGGAAGAAGGAAGGAGCGCTGACTTTCTCTCGGCTACGCTGGGCTTCCGAAGTGAGCCACAAAAAAGAACGCGTACACAGGATGCTTTGTTGTGGGGTTTATTCATCCCCGGCAGCTCCACTCGCAGCCAGACTGCCTCAAGCAGAACTAAGTCAGCGCTGAGCGCAGCCGCTGCTCAGCGCAATTTAAAGGTTGCGCCACAAGCTAACATCAGCTGGCCGCCGCCAATAGCCTGGAGGGCAGGGTGCCGCTCAATGACATCAGCGTGGCTCCATTGAGCAAATAACCAAGTACCGAGCCCCACACGTTCCCGCTAATCCCACCACCACCGGTGCGTGTGTTCTGTCCCTAAACCGCACTTCTGGGACCCTCCACCAACACCCGTGTCCAGTTCGGTTTCTTCCATGGAGAGCAGGGCGGGTCCATGGACAGCAAAACGATCCTCTGTAGCCGCTGGTCGCGTGGTGTCGAGTGCCATGACGGTGGGTACTCGACATCCAGTTTATTGTAAGTACAGTACTGGATACGGGCTCACAAGGCTCTTTTAAGTCCTACTGGTATCCTGGAGAGGATCACAGCATCATCTACATATAGCAGCAGGGCAATGCTTTGATAACCTATTTTGGGGGGTGGTAATTTGGTTTATTTAACCATTTAATAATGTCATTTATATAGAAATTAAAAAACAAGAGGGGCAAAATGCACCCCTGTTTAATCCCCTTTTGAGTTTTAACTGACTTGGAGAGGGACTCTTGCATATTACACTTCACCTTGTTGGATGCTTTAGATAAGGCGTGTAACAGATGAAGAATCCTATGATCAATTGAAGCAGCTTTCAGCTTCTTCCATAGCTTGGTCCTGGTCTATAAACCCAGCATATAATGATACAGATCTATTTGATAGTATTTTTCAATCAAACAATGGAGAACTAAGCACTGATCTATGGTGCCTCTCCCCTCTCTAAACCCGCTTGCTCTTCAGCAACCAAATTCTCAAGATCCAGCCACTCCTTTAATTTATCCTGGAGGTATTTGGCATAGAGTTTGCTGATTATATTTAGCAGACTTATTGGTCTGTAATTGGCAGGGTCATCTCTCTTCCCCTTTTTAAAAATTGAGATAACAATTGTCAAGCCCCAATCTTCTCAGACATGACCAGTAGAATCAATATAAGTGAATAGCACCACCAGAACTAGTATCCACCACTCCATAATAATTAATAATTCAGCAAAAATGAAGTCAGCTCCTGGGGCCTTCCCAGTTCTGAGTTGGCCAATGAGAGATTTAATTTTGGACTCTGGGGACCATTCAGGTAAATCCTTCATTGTATACTTTATACTCTCACTGGAGGAGTCTTCATACATTCTCCAAAAGTGAAGTTCCCAGGTTGTAGGAGGTATATGGGAGTCTAATAGGATACGAATTCTGTCAGAGTAACAAGCTATTAGATGTCAGAATAGAGAAGAGTTATTTTGCTTTGCTGACTCAATAAGCTGTTCTCAGGAGGACCTTGTGTCATGTCTCTCCTTAAGTTTTTTGAGTGTAAGGAGATGTTTAAAGTTGTCTTATTGCCATTCCCAGTCTCACTTTTGTACATCTTATATGCCAAGGTGAGAGCTTTCTTGCTTCAACACAATCCTTGTCAAACCATGGTTTAGAAGCAATGCAGGGCCTCTTAGCTGAAAAATTCCAGTAATGTGCTAGTACTTGTAGCTTATGAAGTATGTTTTTATACAGTATAGTTCTAGTAAATCTTGGGAAGAGTTGGCTGATATAAAGGCTGAGCAGGTTGTTTTGGAAGTTGTCCTCTGGGGACAGCAAAAAACGTCACTTCCTGTCCCACCGGGAATTGGGAAATGAGGCCTTTCAGGCCTCCGAGAGAGTGAGAAAGGCTGTTTTCGCCCTTCCCAGATAAATAGAGAGGATCTGGAACCAGGTAAGAAAGAAAAATGGGCCTACCAGGCCATCGTGTGCCAGCAGCAGGGTGTGTGTGTGCACGCATGCACATGGGCACGTGCACGCGTGACCCTCCCCCGCCCCCACCCTCCTGGCACACGATGGCAAAAAGATTAGCCATCACTGGTATAGACAAAGGTAGATGATCGCTTTCTGGGTAAAGTAGGACTTCAAAATTTTCTATGTAATGTAGTAAATTCATAAAGTTAGGATATAATCAATGGTGCTGTTTTTGGACTGTTTTTCATGTCAAGCACAGCTATCTTGGTCAGGTACATTAATGTACAGATCCACTGTCCTTGTTGTATCATATAAATGCATGTAGCATTTGCAGCAAATCATTTGGGTTCTGAACCAACAACATGATATCATTGGTATACAAAAATAAACACATATTCATGTCCCCAAAGAACTCAGTTTAGTGCAATTGCATGCCTTTTATACAGTTATCCATAAAAGATTAAATAACCAAGGGGACATGACATGTCCTTGCTTAAAAGCCATTTCATTCTTACTTACGTTTTACTTCCATCATATTCTCCTTCTATAGCATTCAGCAACTAACCTTTCAAATCCTTACTCATGCAAAATACTTCATACTTGAAACCTATTACATATACTTTTTTATTTAAAAAGTCAGAATAAACTTTATCATATTTATATATTTTCAATGTTCTGCTGTGGACTAAAAATATGATAGTATTTAGTTTATATTCAACCTAAAACTGTATTGCTCTTCTCACATTTGCTTGCTGTCATCTCTTAAAAACTTTCACTCAGAAATCTGATAAAAGCCTTCCCAGGGATTGGTTCAGAAACTAATTCTGCTATAGTTTGTGTATTCACCATTGCTACCATTTCCTTTATGTGGAGCAGCAATACACAGTATCCTTCTGATGTTCAGGCACACATGCAATATTATATAGTTAAACAAGTCACAGAGTTACTTCACATAGAAACTATATCCATATTGTAGTATTCTCCAGTTACATCACCACAATACTGTGATTTATTCATTTTTCCATATTGCCAAATATTTATGACTAGCATTTCATCTTTTTTCTTCAACATTAACATTTAGTTTTTGTTTCAATTCAGCTGTGTGACATATCACTACCATTCCCTTATAAATATCTAAAATTCTCACTCTAGCTTTCTTTCACTGCATTTACATTTAATTAATTTCACTATGCCAAAAGCTCCTTGTTTTCGTTTTTCCAAAATCATTTTTCATCAGAATCATCTGTATTTTCCTGCCTCCTTTAGTCTTAACTATTACTTGATCTCTTCATTTTGCATTTTTGCAAGTATCTTTTTCTCTATCTACAAATTATACAATGCTCGTATCTTTATTTTTTGCAACAATAGGCTTATATACATTTTTTTCCTCATCTACCTTCTTCACCAAGATGGCAAGCACTCTTTTTATATTTATTATTATCATTACTTTCCATATATTTATAGCATCTTAGATAATTCTGCTTACTCAGTTCCAAACAGTTTCAACATCCTTTTTCCTTATGTTTACCTTTTTCCTTTATGTTTATTAATTCTCTTCAAGATTGCCCTTTTCCCCCTGCTTTTTCACATAGGATTTGTCTTTTGATTCCTGGATCTATTATACTTTTAAATTTACTTAAATATATTTATTTCTTTTCCTTCAAGGTTTGTTCTTGTTAGTATAAAACACTGTTCCACATTTAGAACCTCTTATCACAGTTGTGTCATTCACCAATTCCCTCAAATTTTTACAATTAAACCATCAACCATTATGTATTTAAATTGTTTCCTTCCTTTTCAAAGTGTATGAATAGACTTATTTTTTGAAGTGAATATCTAGGTTGATCCTCTTTTTTCCCTTCAATTTCATCTTCACATCTGGAAATTGCCTAGAAAAAACTTTCAAATTTTCTCAGAAAGACTTTCAGAATTGCTATGTTATTGCCTTCTTTTCCAGAGGTGAAAGAAAGTGACTAAACCAAAGCTACCCAGCTGTGAAAACAAGCTTTCTTTGGTCTTCCAAGAGTTAGAGACAGCTTGGAAGTTCATGGCCAACCAAGGACTCAGTCCCTTGTCATGGACTCTACCTGATCACTCTACCTGAGTGCTGGAATTGTCTTGTAACCGACTCATTTGCAGGGAAGCTGGGCCAAGTGAGCTATAGATCCAGGAGGGTTTCAGAGGAAATTTGAGGTTATTCCTGAGCTTCTGGTGCATAGTTCAGTTAAGGCTTTAATTACATCTTTGAATGAGCATGTGACAAGATTTTAGACTGGTTTGCACGTATGTGGATTATTAACAGCTGTGGATCTGGGAGAGTTCTCTAATTAATTGATTTTCAATCCTATCATGGTGTCAGTTGAGGTTTTTGCATGATGCTTTTCAGTATGTGAGAAGATATAAATTAGGTTGCCAGTCTTAATTTTATCTATGCTTTATACAGCATTCCCTGCTAAGGACAATACCAGTCACTTTGGGCATATTTTGGTTAGTGTGCCAGAAGCATAATCAAAGCCCAATCATGGTCACATGATCAAACAAAAAAGACGGTGACAAGCTGCCTCTGGGCTAATTGATCAGATAGAATCATTTTGCCCTGTCCCTTGGAATAAGGAAGTGGGAGGATGTGGTTCATTGGTGAGGATAGTTTTCCAAAAACTGAAGCTGACTGGACAAAATTTTATATTTGGGAAAAGCCAGCAAAAGAAAAAGTGAGTTTCAAAATAGTCAGGTTGCAACTGATACAACACAGAAGCTTGACAATGGCTCCTTAATCATGGACTCTATCTACTGCACAAACTAAAATCACAAGCCCAAGAGTAGTCCGAAACCTCAGGAGCTTCTCTTTCATGGGCAGTGCATCTTCTTCCAGGGCATTCCCAACTCTGACTCAGCAACTGCAACTTTAGGGGGTTTAATTTCTATTTGTTCCATTTCATCTGGTACTTCGCTATCCCCAGACTTCAAGTGAAATCATTTACTGCATCCCCTGTCTGTCTTTGTGGAAATATATAACTGTGTCTCATCAACATACAAATGAGGAAAGAAGAAAAATCTATCCTATAAAGTTGGCCAAATGTCACTGTATCCCCCCCCAAAAAATAATAATAATCTTCAAATTGGATCACCAATTCTTTCACATTTAAAGTCATGTATTCTGTGTATTTTATATTGTGTTTATGGTTTCTTCTTATTTCAGTACTCTGGGGAAGGCCACCCGAACTAATGTAAGATACCAGATCAGAATTCACTCAAAGTCCAGTGCTCTATTTCATTCATAACCCTGGCATGAATATCCCAAAGGTGCTTTTTCAGGAGGCAATTGGACTTCCTTGTTTTTTCTTTTGAAGGAGGTTTGCTTCTCATCCAAGAAGCTTCTTCAGCTCTGACAGGATAGTAGGGAATGGAAGGATTTATATTCCTTGCAGACAGCTG
>JANHZT010004123.1:0-10266 GCA_032468215.1 Stegonotus admiraltiensis | reverse complement strand
AATGCGTTAAGCAATAGCCTTCATTCTTCTGTATATTTATACAAAGTCAGCTTATTGCCCCCACAATCTGGGTCCTCTTTGCCATAGGAGACCCAGTGTTCACGTTAAACTTTCACGGGCCTCCGAAGTGGCTGAAGGGGGTGATAGGGAAGATAAGGGGCCCACGATCCTACGAAGTAGAACTGGAAGACAGGGAGAGTTGCAGGCACCACATCGACCAGCTCTGGAAAAGGTGGAGGGAAGTCGAGGAAAGCCACCCTGACGAGGTATACCTCCAACACCCCGATGAGGTAGGCCTGTGCCACCCCGGCGAGGTAGACCTCCAACACTCCAGCGAGGTGGACCTCCAACACCCCGGCGAAGTAGGCATGTGCCTCCCCAGCGAGGTCAGCCACCACCACACCGGCGAGGGGAGCATCCGGCACCCATGCAAGAGAGGATTGCACCACCCAGACGAAGGTGAACACCACCACCCCGGTGGAGTCGACCATCACCACTACCCTGACGAAGGCGACCTACAGCAACAGCAACAACAACAACAACACTGGCAGCTGCTGCCACTCCAACAAGGCCACCCGATACTCCGACAAAGCCACCCGACCGAGACACGCCACCTGTCCCCAGAGATGCCGGCCGACATCTCTGGGGACAGGAGAAGAGAGGCCAAGAGACTTATCAGAGTCTGGCTGCCCGACCAGGATCCATTGCGAGCTTCAGCAACAGAATTTCCATCATCCCAATTTGGGAGAGGAACATCGCCGCCCACCAGGAAATCCACAGGACCCAGCCGGAGGCGCCAGGCCGGCCCCGGCGCACTCAACGGCAGAGTTCCAGGTGGTTCCAGGACAGTCACCTGGAGAGGCAGGAGCCCTGCCCATCCGGAGCAATGACAGAGTGCGAAATGAACTGCGCAGGTCAAGCAGGACAGTGAGGCACCCCGCCTACCTGTGCGACTACATCACTTACATGAGCAATGGATTGACGGACTAGGAACTAGGAGGGGAGGGGTGTTATGTCCATATATGGGCATCCCGCCGGGATTGGCTAGTCCACCGGTGGGAGATTCAAGAGACTGTCATTGGCCGGCTAGCCTGCCAGAGCTGTATATGAGGAGGGCTCCGCAGGGCAGCCAGTAGTTCTATTTACTCTTAATAAAGGTGCTGAATGGACCACGCTGCTCGCATCTTCTTTACCCTGTGCCTGATCTAACAGATACACAATACACAATGCCTTATCTACCTATAAAATAATTCAGCAATCTTGAATTTCCACATAGCAATTTTTTAAAAAAGTAGGAGGGGAGCTCCAAGCCATCTTCTTTTCTCTGGTCATATGCTTCATTTCTTCTTTGTCCTCAGCACTGTACTTATACATCACCCAAACCATCTACAACAGCAGCAGGTGGGGCATGACTAATTTCTTCTCCTGTTTTGGGTTGACTAGAAAAAATGCCAATTTCGTAAGTCACAAAATAAGAGCCCTATCACAGTGTACTTGGAATACTTGAAGCAACCCAGACAGAAACCACCCATTTTGTGTTGCAGGTGCAGAGCTCTCAAAAACAGCTGTTTGAAGTGTGTGTTTTTGCACTTTCTTCGCTAGCTTTGCTTGAAAATATCTTTGCCTGATTCATCATTTCAACAAAATCTTACCTCTAAAGAGTTGCCATTTCTCTACAAAGCAAAAACCCACACTTCCAACCATCTGTTACAAGTTTTCTAAATTATGTTGGTAATGATTTTGTAACAGCTCTTTCATGTTGGTCTAGTGACTGGCTGAGCTCAATTTGCAGCACTGTCTCCCTTGGTACAAAGACAGAGGCCTCTGAAGTCTGTAAAGAAATCTTGCTAGAAAGACAACAGACCCTCCTAGAGTAAATGAACTTCCCCAACTTTTGTACTTCCAAAGGTCCAACATCACAAGGGAGATAAATCATTTACAAGTTCACATTTTAATTTTCATTTGTACATTCCTGATGGAGGGAATGACTTTGGTTCATGAAAAAAATAGTGAAGGGAAGGGTTTTTTTCCCTTCTTCCAAACATGTGTAGTCATGCATGAATGAATATATTCTTTTTAGCCAAAAGCACTTAACTGAATAATAAGAGCAGTGACTTCATGGGAAAATTACAGGAGTGCACTAAACTCCTAGGTGGTTGAACAATGTGGATTTATGGCTCTGAATAAAAGCATTGTTAATGGCATCTCCAGATGTTTCAGTGGAACAACAATAACAACGATTAAACTTAAATGGGGGGGGGTTCTCTTTTTTATTTGAGTGTAGGAAATGACCTGACGTGAGATCACCAACACAAAATCCTTATTTTAGGAGGGTTTTTTATGGTTTTTTTTGATGTTTTTGATTTTTTGATACCCCATACATGCAATGAATGTGGGATTAAATACATGTGAACAGTCCAGTCACAAACTAAATATCAGAAATAAATGTCCACAGCATTTATTTTCACCACAAACATAAGGTAATAATTAATTTGTTTGTTATAATAATTTATATTCTATCTTTAAAAGTAGATGTTTCAATTTGGTTTATAAGTGAATCCCAGAAAAAGAATAAATTTGCAGTAATTATACATTTCATCTGTGAATTAGTCAGTAAGAACATACAATATAACAGAATCTTAACATAAGGGTTATAAAAGATTTACATTAATTAGAAACTATATTCCATAACTTTCAGTGAAACTTATAGTCCAATCTTATGCATATCCAGAATATGTTCCATTGCATTACATAATCCTCTCTATTAAATAAGTGTGGAAAGATTTTTTTTGGCAAGCATTTCTAACAGAAAATTGTTCATGCAACAGATTGAAGTAATTCAGACAAAATTGCAAAAGAATCTTTTGGGGGTTTTCCCCCTGAATTAAAAAACCATGAAGAAATGAATTGTAAAATATCTGCCGGGGTCATTTTCTGTTTGCTTGGAACTAACATCTTTGCTTTCACTGAACAAATCACAATATTGGCAATATTGATAAATAATAGATTTTCTTAAATAAGAATGATGAATGGATGCATCTCAGAACTTTTTTGGAAGTGCCAAGAACAATTAAAGTGGTGGGGAACAGCTAGGAATTTACTGTGTTTGGCCAATGACTTTCCCAAATACTGGATTTTAAAGGTTGTTGAAATCATATTGGCCATTCATGGCATTCCATTTAAAAATCTGTGTTTTTTCAATTGCATTCTTATCAAAGAGAAATACTCTCTTTCCAAGCAGATGTCCTATTTGAGTACCGCATTTTTCGGAGTATAAGACGCACCTTTTCCCCCCCTAAAAGAGGGTGGAAATGTTGGTGCCTCTTATACAGCGAATACAGCCATTTTTGGCCTCCCAAAGCCCCGCCCTGCTCGTTCCATTTTTGCGAAAAACAGGCCCATTTTTTGCCCAAATTTTGCAAAAACAGGGGCATTTTTGCCCTTTCCCAGCCCCCAGGAGCACTTTGCAAGTCTCCCAAACCCTCTGTTTGGCACCCTGTTTTTCAAAAAAATAGGCTCGGTTTTTGCCTATTTTTCAAAAAAAACAGGGTACGCAGAGGGTTTGGGATGCCTGCAGGGTGCCCCGGGTGCTGGGGAAGACAAAAATGCCCCCATTTTTGTAAAAAATGGGTCCATTTTTGCAAAAAACAGGGCACACAGAGGGTTTGGGAGGCCTGCAGAGTGCTCCTGAGGGCCAGGGAGGGCAAAAACTTTTTTTTCTTTTTTTAACCTCTTCGAAATCTTGGTGCGTCTTATACACCAGTGCGTCTTATAGTCCAAAAAATACGGTAATTCAAATGCAGTGAAACATTTTTATTATTTTTTGTCCATCATAGTTCTCATTTCCCAATAGAGGTAGTCGTTGACTTACAATAGTTCATTTAGTGACTGTTCAAACTTACAACATCACTGAAAAAAGTGATTTATCACCATTTTTCACACTTATGACCATTGCAGCATCCCTATGGTCATGGGATCAAAATTCAGATATTTGGCAACTGGTTCATATTAATGACGATTGCAGTGTCCTGGGGTCATGTGATCACTTTTTGCAATCTTTTGACAAGCAAAGTCAATGGAGAAAATGAAAAAATTGTGATTATATGAGGTTCATGCTTAATGACAGTGTACAACCATGGCAACCAGATGCTGGAATTGTTGTCGCTAAACAGTACCATCAAGTGATTTCATGTTTTATGACATTGCTTAGCAATGAAAATTCTGATCCTAATTATCATTGTTAACCAAGAAATTCTGATCCCAATTACCATTGCTAACCATGTGGCAACCAAAAATATGTTTGGTCAGTTAAAATATCTCTACTGTCTTATTGTCCTTATTGCAATTATTTTGGAAATCTGAGCACAAAAGTCTAAGTTTAGAAGTTAAACCTTGACTTTCATCATCAGTGGATGGCATAGAAAATTTCATAAAATTTCATATGTGGAAATGTTCTACCTTTGTAAAAATGGCAATTTTGAAACACAAACTTACATTCTACATATTTCAAGTTCTGTCAAGACATATAAAGATCTATCCTCTTACCTTCATTCCCGTCACAAACTGGAGAAAGGTATGTACAATTTTTACTAGTAGATAAGTAATAAAAATTGTTTTTGCAGATGGTAAAACTTTCATATTGCAGATGGCCTGTTTTGTAATTCTACTCTGTAGGTTTTATTAAGTTTTAATTAAACTGGATTGCTGACCTGTAAATAAGTATTTGAAACATTGACTTTCAGAAACATAAATGTAGCAACAAACATCAAAAACTTACACAGCTAATAAGCAATGTTTCAGTTTATGGGACTTGAGGATGGGGAAGAAGGAAGTAAAATGGAGAAGATATTTTAAAAAGTGGAGAAGATTAGAAATGATGTGAAAAGAGAAAAAACAGAGGAAAATGAATGAAAACAAATTAAATTTTAGAATTTTGGTTGTTTGACTAATTCAGAGATAATACAATTATTCTACTGCTACAATGGGCAGGTGAGTCTCTGAGGCAACCACATGAAACAATTTTACATTTGAGATATAATCTACAAAGTTCTATTTGTAGTATTGAACTCAGTACATGTGTATATATTTTTAAAAACACCTTGAGTAATACAACGATCAAATTGTGTGACTGCCTTTGGATGGATCATCTTTCATATGGGTTGCCTGCAATGGCTTCTGTAAGAAATTTTGCCAATGACAATACGTGTATCATAATGTTATTGTGCAAAGACACAAAACCTTCATTAGACATCAAACAAAAGTATGTTAGTTGCGTGAATATGCACATCTCATTACTTGTTCCCCTGTGGATGCCTATAGTTGCTTGCTATCTAGTCAACAGTTATGTGCTGTTTATAAATACTTTCACTGATTATTTTTCAGATCTACTCACAACACATGGTGAATTCCTATGGAAAATTACAAAAATTAGTGCCTTTGTTCAAAAGAAGGTACACTATCTTGAAAAAAGCTTTAATGTTTAATGTAAAGGCCATGTATGCTATAGTGAAATAAACTGGATTTGTTTCCTTTATGTATTTGATTACATCTCTCATAAACAATGTACTAGGACAACTGTAAACCAACACATTGGTGAATATCAGATAGAAAGGTTGATCTAGGAATAATAATAATAATAATAATAATAACAACAACAACAACAACAACAACAACAAAAACAAAAACAACAGCTACAGCTACAGCAACAACAACAGCAACAATCACCACCACCACCATCATCATCCACCAATGAGGTACTATCTTGATGTGGTTGTGGGGCGTGTGTGCTCTGAGGAAGATGAGAGCTATGGCAGAGGTTCAACCATACTGGACAGATCTCACCAGATGAGTCAGACAAAGAGTGTGTCCCCCATAAAAAATATGGTAAGATGTAAATTTCAGGAAGCCATTCCAGCTCAGATGTTGCCTGGGTTAACAAGGTCTGTGCTAGATTTTGGAGTTCCTGGATATCTGGTAAAAAATGGACTACAGGATTCAGGACTGTTGGCTGAGCAACCAGGGCCAGCAGCTGAAAAACTGCTGGAAGGAAAGGTGTTTGCCCATCACAAAGAAATGATGATATGTTATTACTGAGTAAGCCCAACAAGAAGAGGATATTTGAAACAAATGCACCAGTTCTGGAAAGAACAACATCCAGAATCAGAAATAACAGAACAGAGGCTAACAGATCATTATAATACAAAATAAAGTATTCACAGAAGCAGAATTAGGAGAACTCCAAAGGTTCACCCAGGGCAAAGAAATCAAAGCCATGCCAGAAGTAATTCAGAATGTATTCTGCAAACCAGGGAGAGTTGGTAGTAGAGGAATCCAGCAGAGATATACAATTGTTTTCATTTAAAAACCAGGCATCATCTCCTCTGCCTCAGGAAGAATTAAACCCGCTGACGAAAGTAGTAAAAGAATTGAAACAAAGAATAGCTGAACATCTAGAACAGCACAAAAATATCAGAATAAGGCTGCCTTCCTTGAAGCTTCTTCCAAAGAAACAGCTAGCACAAGCATTAAAAGATGCAAATACTGCAATATCAAGTATAAGCACCAACTCACTGCATGAAACAAATTCACTAAAGTACAGTACAGCTGCAGTTATAACTGAATACCTGGTATGCAAAATCAGTAGGGAAGAATAAAACTAAACAGAGCACCACAAAAATGGAGGATTAGATTGGAAAATAACATCAGCAAGTCGAGATCAGATGCAAGCAAGCTAAGACAAATGAAAGAAAAGAAACTGAAGAACAAGAAGACCAAAGAATACATAATCAAGAAAACAGCAGGAATAGAAGGACTGGACTCAAGCGGAACTAAAAGCAATGGATAGGAACACCAGAAAAATAATGACAATGAATCATGCAATTCATCCTTGCAGTGACATTGACAGACTCTGCCTACCAAGGCAAATAGGTGGGCATGGAATGTTGCAAGTACATCAGATGGCTGAAGAAGAAAAAAGGGCTTTGGAAGAATATCTGGAGGACAATGAAGAAGATCCACTGAAGTTAGTATGCCAGGAAGGCTCACTGACTACTGGAGAGACCAAACTGGCCTACAAGAAAGACCAAATGAAGAACAGAATGGAGGCATAGAAAGATAAAGCACTAAATAGCCAGTACATTAAAAAAAATAGCAATGGCTAAGAGCAGGAAAGTTAAAGAAAGAGACTGAGGGACTAATTCTGGCTCTGCAAGACCAAGCCTTAAGGATAAATGCATACAAAGCCAGAATTGAGAAAACAGCAACAGACGGTAAGTGTCTGTTTTTGCATAGGCAAAGAAGCTGAGGAAACAGTGGGCCACCTAGTAAGCTGCTGCAAGAAGATCGCACAAACTGACTACAAGCAGTGGCATGACAAAGTAGTAACAATGGTGCATTGGAAGATCTACAAGAAATATCATTTGCTAGCAAGCAAGAAGTGGTGGGACCATAAAATAGAGAAAGCCGTAGAAAATAAAGAAGTTAAGTTACTCTGACTTTAGAATTCAATTAGACAGGCACCTGCCACATAACACCCCAGACTTAACCGTTGTCGATAAGAAAGACAAAAAAGTCTGGATAGTGGATGTGGCAGTGCCTGGAGACAGCAGAATAGAAGAGAAACAACTGAAGAAGATAACAAAATACAAAGACCTACAAATAGAAATAGAATGACTGCGGCAAAGGCAAGCAAAGATAGTTCCAATAGTAATAGACACCTTGGGTACAATCCAATTGGAGCACCACTTAAACACCATAGGAATTGACAAATTCACCATCAGTCAATTGCAGAAAACAGCTTTACTTGGAATAGCTTCCATCCTGCAACTATATCTGTAACATTATCAAACTTCCAGATTTGCTTATCCCATGTCCTTGGTAAGGACTCAATAGGTAGACAAAAATGCCAAACCCAATCTGAACATCTGGCTGACTATATAATAATCAATAATAACTTTGTGGCCATAGAAAGGAAGTGACATCACTGAAATAAAACAAATTACTAGTCTACATGGGCAGATTACCTATCTAGAATCTCTAATCTGTGCTCTCCAAGCAGAAATTAGGTATCCAATTCAGCCACTCCACTCTACTGAGCTGCCGCACTATCAGCCCCCTCCACCACAAAGGTCCAGCAGGAGGAGGGCAGTATGAATAACCGTGGGATCTGGCAGGGTGAGAGCTGTGAACCATAAACACAAAGCTTTCGCTATGTCCCAGCATAACAGATAAAGTACCCTTGCTGACTTTAAAAGGGACACTAAAGCAGGGGTCACCAACCTTTTGGACCTCAGGGACCACTAAATTCATAATTTTAAATCCCGCAGACCACTAATACGATCTGCCTAATGACTGGCTGGGTGGGCGTGGCAAGGTGGTCATGTGACTCGGTGGGCATGGCCAACTCGATGTCACTCATGTCGAGGGATGCCTTGCCAGCCTCTACTCGCCACTCCTAGCTTGCCTGCTGAGCTCCTTAGGGCTCCAACAGGAAGCAGTTGTTGGATCTAAGCAGCTGTTATGAGAAAGAGTTGGCAAAACAGCTCAGTTCAAATTGGATCTGGCCGAGGAGGAGGCTCAGCAGAAGCACTTCACTGAGGACTAGGAGCATAGGTTGTTCAAGCACAGGGAAGACCCACAGGAGTGCAAGGCCAGGTACCAGTACCTGGAGACTCAGTGGGCTAAGATGGTCAGCCAGTTCCAGGCCATGATGCTGTCCCACTGGAACAAGGCATTCTGGCTCCTTGCCACCAGTGGCACTTTGCCCAAAGCCCCACACCAGGAGGCTGAAACAGACCCCATTGGAATTTCTGCCCCCCTCCAACCCACACAAAAAGACCCCTAAGAGGGAGACTCTGCAGCGACACAAATGTTCATTGCATGTATCTGGCCCAGGGGTCGTAATTTGAGGACCCCTGATTTAGTGCAATATAAAAAATACAAATAATTTTTCTGTGGACCACCAAAATTGTGGTCCACGGACCACTGGTTGGTGACCGCTGCACTAAAGTGACAGGTCAAAGTAGTTGCGATGACGATGATAACTCAAATGAGCAGGATATCATGGTCCAAGACAAAAAACTTGTTTTGGATGGGGGAAAGTGTGAATCAAGTAGTACACATCAGTCATGCAAGAAGAACAAGGTATCCAAAAAGAGAAGCCACCTTCTGATTGGTGATTCAATTGTAAGTGATATAAATTTAGGAAAGGATATGGAGGTTTTGAAAGAGGTCAGGTGTCTGCCAGGTGCTACTGCCAAGAGGCATATTTTTAAGATAGTCAAAAATGCCAGTAAGGACTGTGATGTTGATGCTATTATACATCTTGGCACAAATGATCTGTCCCAAAAAGATGTACTTTCTGTGCAGAATGATTTCCAGAGCTTGGGGTATGAGCTTAGTAGTATAAATTGTAGGCTTATCTTTTCAGAGATTTTACCAGTATATAAGGACCAAAAAGGGAAAGGCCAGCATGTAGCAGAGTTTAATGTATGGCTAAAGGAGTGGTGTAAAAGGCAAGGTTTTGGTTTTATTAGTCATGATATCTGCAGCTGGTCTAGAAAAACTGTACAAAAGAGATGGTTTGCATCCATCAAAGAAAGGGACTGAGTTACTTGGCATTTAATTCACAGATTTTCTGGGTGAACATTTAAACTGAACAGCGGGACATAGAATTTATTGATACAGAACATTTCTGCCCCCAGCAATCTAAAATTAATAGAGTTATCAGTGCATGTAACATAGATGTTTGTGTGAGTAAGATTATCAACCTTGCTGTCAAGCAAAATCAAACATTTAATAGTGATTGCCATACCACGTGCACTAATCGAACAGGTGGCAAGAAAGAAGGGGCAGTCAGGAACAACACAGGTTATGTAGACAGTAAACACAGGGTCAATCAAAATGGACTCAAGTGTCTATAAACCAATGCACAGAGTATGAGGAATAAACAGGGAGAATTAGGAATTCAAGTAAATGAGGGTAGATAATGTTGCCATTATGGAAACTTGGTGGAATGACACCCACAAATGGAACATACAGCTAGAGGGATTAAAATTATTTAAAAGAAATAGACCAAATAAAACAGGAGGTGGAGTTGCACTATATATAAAAAATAACTACATCTCTACAGAAATATTTATTTATTTTTATTTATTTATATTTAAACTTCTATACCACCCTTCTCCTGAAGAAAAACAACAATATACAATTAAGAACAATATAAAAGAATTAAATAATTTGGCTCCAATTTAAAAACCCCTACAATTA
>JANHZT010004122.1:92231-102903 GCA_032468215.1 Stegonotus admiraltiensis | reverse complement strand
TTGGCTGTCTTAGGAATTCTGGGAGTTGAAGTCCACAGGGTGTGAAAGAGCCAAGTTTGCCTACCACTGTTCTAGTACATAAGAAGATCAATTGCCCAATCATCAGAAGAGGCAGGCAATCATTTCTGGAGGGCATAAACGATGTCCTCTTCTTACCTTCAAAGTGGCTTCAGGGTATATTTTTCTGATTCATTTCCAAAGAATACTTCTTCGTGTTACAACTCCTTGAGTACTCCTCTGTATTTGAGCCAGAGCAGTTAGTTGCAAGTTGACCTCAGCATTTAACTGACTACATGGCAGAGGAAGGACTGTTCCTTCAACTGAATAGTGTTCTACCATCACGGGTGGATTTATATCATCCCTTATCAGCAGAGTTCAGATAGCTCAGTGGCCATGATTGTTACTTAATATAGAAAAGATTACTGGTTTGAAACCCTGACATTTTTAAAATTGCACATTTTCTTTTCCTAAGCAACTGGTTTTCTCCCTGCTGTTTTATTTTTTAAAAACCTTTCCAAGTTGCCTCGTTTTACCAGTCATGTGATATAAAGGAGCTTCACCCCTGCTTTAAAATGACCTGGGACATCTAGGACCTTTAATGTCAGGTATTGGTAACTGAAAAACCCCCCAGTAAAACAGTGCATTCCTGGATGTTGAAAGAGCTGAGAAAGAAAAATAAATACTCTGGAAAAGAAAAAAAAACATGATTAAAAAGAAACATTTTGGCACAGTTTCAAACTGGCAACCTTCTCTATACTAAGCAAAGGGGATCTATACTAGGGCTGTTTCAATTGTGATGAAGAAAAAGGTACAGCATAGAACCAATTATGGCACAATAGAGTGGGAAAATAATTTATTTATTTAGCATATTGCATCTACGGAGGTCATGCAATAACTGATATACAACACTAATAAAGACATTATACATACAAACACAAATAAGAGTTTAAGTAAAACATCAGCACATACATGCACGCACATGCACGCACACACTATATCTATCTATCTATCTATCTGTCTATCTATCTATCTATCTATCTATCTATCTATCTATCTATCTATCATCATTTTAGCCATTGTCTATGCACTACAGGATGAAGGCCATGTTTCATTCCATATGGTATTGAGCTTTCCTTTGCCAATTGGGCCCGCAATACTTGCTGATGTTGATCCACCTTGTTTTAAGTCTCTTTCGTGGCCGTGTCTATATATATGATCTCATGTACAATATATGAGATAAAATGATAAAGGTAAAACAATGATAAAATCTTCATAATGGGCGCCATAGAATCGCAATAGAATAAATGTGGAAAATAAGAATTTTTATTTTAAAGCTGCTTATTCTGCTTGTATATATTTTGCATTTTGACATTTTACTTTGTATATGTGTATCTGTGTGTGTGTGCATGCATGAGTGTGTTTTGTGATCTTCTGTATACTTTCACACCTATGCACAAACAGTACCATAAGCACAAAAAAAGTTAAAAGTAAATTTGTCGAGGAAGATTGTCAATTGCTTTTGCAGAACAGAAAGGTGGGAGGGCCGAGCAGGCGAGGAACTGTCCAGTAGGAGAACATAATAGACTAAAACCTGAACTGAATATTATACAAGCTGTTGCCCAAGTGTCTCAGTTTACACAGGATTTCCTTACTCCAATTTGGAGTCAAATTAGTATGAACACAGTACAGGAAAAGCTTAAATGGTAAGGATGGCTATGCACAAGTCTCAAGTCAAACCTTTGTAGGCTTAGAAATATATGCCCTTAATAGACCAATATAAGATATGTGTTCCTATAAGAACTACATTTCCACCAGATTGATTGCAAGAAGTAGACTTGCAAAGCATTAGGAAATGTACCACCTGATCAAAGCATTAGGGTATGAGCAGATTTATTTCTCATGCAGTACTGAAGTATAAGGTATGCTTATGGCAAGTGACTGAAGAATAAGGTATGCTTATGGCAAGAATGGAAACACTTAAGAAGTATACTAAATAACCTTATTTATAAAGCTGTGTTGCATGAAGAATGGGAACTGGGAGTAAAATAACTGCAAACAAAGTAAATAAAAGAAGTGATCTTTGGAGTAAAAGGTTTTTAAAAATGAAAGGATAGGTCATAAATTATTCCATATGGTGGCACATAATAAGATGAATTTCCAAATTCAGGCTAGACATCTGAAGAAGTAGAAATAGGAGTGAGTAGGCTGAGCAGGGGAGTGGGAGAAATTTAATATTTGGCAGTAGAAACTTGTGTGAAATAATTCAATGGCTGCTAGAATATCATGAGTGGCAAAGAGAATTAGGCATTGTGAGAACATTTATTGCTATGGTATTTTAGGTTTATATTCCACCTTTGGATGCAGAAATCCCCACTCCCATGCATGTTTTCCTGACACCACATGGCTGCTGGTTGATTTTATTCTGGCTCTTGAGGAGATATAACAATCAATCTGGGAATAGGTCCATGGGTTCTGCAGGGCAGGGCATTGATGGCTATTTTTGTCTTGTTTCTCCTCAACATGTTTGCTTCTTTTCTCTCTGGTTGGAGAAATGGCTCTGTTGCTCCCCTAACATGTCCAGTTTGCATTTGTCTCACCCATCTCTCAGTAGAATAGTCTTCTTTCTTTTAGAGAAACAGAAATCTAAAGCAAAATGAACAGATTCTTCTCTATACAAAGCTTTTTTTGGCAGCCAAACATGCAGGTCAACTCCTCATTGGAAAGAAAGATAAGAATAGAACTGTCTCCAGATACTTCAGCTCTGGTTTCTTGAAGGAAGTGGCCTTCTAGTGCATAGGGAGCTAATTTGGGAAGTTCAGCTTCCCAAAAGAAATGGGGGCTTAAGTTGCCATGGTAACTAAAAGGAGGCTTCAAGTTCTCCTGTTTCTGTTAGTGACAGTATTATGGAATGACCAGGAAAAAGATAGGTTGGGGTTTTATTATTTCCTGATGGGTCATAATAGGACAAGGGAGAATCATCATACGATGTTGACTTGGCATTGATTCAGGCTAGAGAAAAATCAAGTGGTTATAACTGGCTTAGGGACAGTATTATGGTATTTTTTTAAAGATTGAAGAAGTTCATGATGGAATGATCTAGTACTTAGTTATTAACCATAGTAGTTTAAAACAAAACTTATAAGTGAATCAACCTTTTATAATATTTGTGTAGGACTGTAGGTCAGTCCACTCAATTAGTTGGTTAAGAGAAAACCTCTTTGGCCAGTGGAAATCCATACAGGTAGTCCTTGTTTAACATCTGTTCAAAGTTACAATGGATTTTTAAAAAAGCTACTTGCGACCCATCTTCAAAGTTACATTTGTCACCCTCCCTCCCCTCCCCACAGTCATGTGATTGCATTTCAGGTGCTTGGCAACCGGCTTGTATTTACAACTGGCTGTAGCATCCCACAGTCACATGACTGTGATTTGTGACTTTTTTTGCCATTTTCCAGCAGAAATACTTTCTGACCATAAAAACAGTTGTACAATTGAGTCTGGTCACTTGGGGACCGCAATGAATTATGATAAAAATGCTAAGCTTAAATACTAACCTTGGAATTAAGGGATAGAGTATAAAGAAATACAATGATCAAAATCCATTGTAGGTTTATCCTTAACAGATTCACCTTTTCCCTCTTGAAAATTGCACATAGTGATGACCTTTTGCAATGCTCTGTGGAAGTTGAACAATATGCCCTATGAGGTAGAACTACACAATCTCAGTCCCAAATCTCTCTGCAGTCAGCTGATTGAGTCATTTTAACTACCCAGTACATCCCACTTTCTCCTCTGTTTTTCTTACCTTTTGCCCACCTTTTTTTAAAAAAAATGTATACTGAAGAACTTAACATAATTAAAAACAGTACAAATTTTGAATTAAAGAAGAGTAAAGAAAAGTAATGAGAAAAAGAAATATAGAAAAAAATAGAAAAGGAAAAAAGAATAGAATAGAATAACAGAGTTGGAAGGAACGTTGGAGGTCTTCTAGTCCAACCCCCTGCTTAGGTAGGAAGCCCTACACCACTTCAGACAAATGGTTATCCAATCTCATCTTAAAGACTTCCACTGTTGGAGCATTCACAACTTCTGGAAGCAAATTGTTCCACTGATTAATTGTTCTAATTGTCAGGAAAATTTTCCTTAGTTCTAAGATGCTTCTCTCCTTGATTAGTTTCTACCCATTGCTTCTTGTCCTACCCTCAGGTGCTTTGGAGAATAGCTTGACTCCCTGTTCTTTGTGGCAGCCCCTGAGATATTGGAACACTGCTATCATGGAAAAGGAAAGGTTCTAAAGACACGGCTTCCGATCTTCTGAAAAGTGGTTATAAGTTATAACTGCATTTACATTTTACCCTCTCATAATTTCCTTCTTTCCATAAGCTAACCTTTCTAATCTTCACACCCATAAATCACAAGTTCATTTTTTTTCTTTTTTCAGCAAAAAGTTCATAAGCCATCTCCAGTCCCTAATAAACGTACTGATCCCTCTCTAATCAAACAAGATTCCACCTTTTGTAACCATTCTTCATAGGGGACTAACTCTAGCATGCAGATCACTTAAATAGTCTTTTTCTGCCTCTTCTCCAACTCTTGATAGCTTTTCTGTGGCTTCCCCTTGGAGGACCCTTTTACTTTATAGAGTCTCTGAAATACACATCAACCTGATCTCTGCAGGAGACAAAGCTCCCCATTTCTTAATGAGTCTTAGAGTTTACATAAAGAAGAGAGCTAGGAACAATTCCAAGATCTGATTGACTTGAATAGGGCTTACACTGAACATTTGGGAACTCTATGGAACTCTATGGAAATTAGTGGGAATTATATCAGTTTGGGAGAACAGTGAGTTTTAGAAAAAACTCACAAAGAAAGTTATAGCTATAGCAATAGCACTTAGACTTATATACTTATATTCATAGTACTTTACAGACTCTCTAAGTGGTTTACAGAGTCAGCATATTGCTCCCAATAATCCGGGTCCTCATTTTATCAACCTTGGAAGGACAGAAGGTTCAATCAACCATGAGCACATCAGGCTCAAACTCCTGGCTGTGGGCAGAGTTAGCCTGCACTACTTATATCTTGATTTTGACTGAGTTTCTACCCTGTGTTAAACCATGGTCTACTTAACTGTACTTTGCTGAAAAGCTACAATTCTCTGGGTTTATGCAGCATACTAAGCTAAAATCAAACTTTATGATTTAGTGTGATGTGTCAATTACACCATTACATATAAACTAATCATTGGGAAAGATCACTGAAAAGCTGTCAGATTTCAGTATATTAAATTTAATTCAGCTCTTTCATGTCCTGGCAAAGAAAGAGATCCTCCCAGGTTAACAACCACCATGTTTAGTGGCCATTCAAAGTTATAGTGGCACTGAAAAAGCAATTTTTCAATTGGTCCTTGAACCTGTGACTGTTGTATTGTCTCAGAATTACATCATTACTATTTGTAAGCTTTGTAGCTGGCTTCCAATAAGCAAAGTCAATGGAGATGCCAGCAATAAAATCTCAAGTTGCAGTCACATTACGTCCCACTTAACAACTGCAGGTGATTTGCCTAACATTGCAAGGAGCAGCTTTTTGGAGTACATGTGCCAATCTCCTGTCCTTTCCTTAGCTAGAGAGTTTCCAAGGAACTGATTTACTCACTAGTTCCTTGATCTTTGTTGCAGTTGTCAACTCCACTTTCATGAGGATATTTTCCGTTCACCATGCCTCCCCCAGAAATCCTGAGCAATTGTTAATTCTCAGCAAATCTTTGTTAGACATTACTGCTATTGTTTTAAAATCCAATTATGGCAGGTAAGAAAATGTGCTATGGATCAGAGGGTTATATTCCCAACTATGTAAATACTAAACAAATACAGTATGCCAACAGAAAGCCTGAACATTCTTTACTGAACCTGTTTGAACTGAAGGCATGTAGTGAGTTGCTCAAGAACCAGCAAAAAATATCAGGACACCTACTACTTATCCTCCTAAGCAGGGTAAGACAACTGCCATAAGAAACTAATTTTAGATGTCTACAGTAATGCAGATCTAGAAGATATAGGAACTGAAGGCAGAAAATCCTAGATCTGTCTCTTCTTATTCCTGTGAATAAATATGAAATATATTCTATTGTTATGTTTATTCCCAGGTAAGGGGAAAGGCATTTATTTCTTCCCTCAAATTAAATGGATTGCTTTTTATCTCTCTGCTATGACTTCTCATTCCCATTAATATACAGTGTATATTAATATATAGAGAATTTATACATTCTATGTTTAATGTTACCCAGAGTTTTTTCTGAATAACCAGGAGGGAAGAATACTTGGTTAAAAAAACACAATAAATATCACAATAATCAGAAGTGCTGATTTCAGACATTAGGATTGTCAGACCGAAAAAGACGTGAATAAATATGTAGGCATACATGCATCAAGCTTTTGTGTCTGGCTAAAGTTATAAGATTATATGACTGTCACTGGGATGAAACAAATTATGTCCACTGGGAATATTGCAAATTTATATTAGGAGTGGGGAAAAAAGCATTTTAAACCAATTAGAACTAGAATGTGAACTATTTAATCACTTTCCTTCTTTATTTTATTTTGCAGGTCCAATATACCCTTCACTGAACGTAAGTATTTTTAACTATTTCATATGTGCATTGACTCACTTTCTGTGTAAATATGTTTGCTTGAGAGTTTGCAGAAAATGTGAAATAAATGTACAAACAAATCCAGAAATGAAAATAAGCACTAATAGTTACTGTTAAAAATTGGATTTACTGGGGATAAGCTTGCTGCAGTTATATCAGTCAATTCATAGTCTATATATGGACAGAAAAGTGATTATGTGGATATGGCTCGGCATGCACCAAAATGACATCCACACAGGAGATATTAACAGACTGAAATGTTTTGCAGAGTTAGGGAAAAAAAATAATTGAGAGAGGGGAAGAAACACGAGCCTGTTTCAAAAACACAGCTCACACTGACAGAAAGGAAGTTCAAAAGCAATATTAGAAAGTATTACTTCACATCAAGCAGGGGTGTCAAACTCACGTCATCAGGGCAGTGTCACATAATGTATCAGGACTTCCCGCCCTTCGTTAAACCAGGCATGGGTGTGGCTAGCGTGTGACCAGCACAGGACGTGTCTGGCCTGCAGCCTGGGAGTTTTGACAGCCCTGATATGCCCTGATATGCCTAACAAGAGTAGGGAAGCTTGGCACCAACTTCCAGCAGAAATAGTGAATCAATCATCACTAAGTGAATTTAAGCATGCTTGGAATAAACACATGTCCATCATCTGACAAAAATTAAAAAGGAAATAAATAAAAAATAAAAATAAGAATTAAAATAATAAACTAATTAAAAAGAAAAAAGAAACTTAAAAGGTAGACTTGATGGACCACTAGGTCTTTTTCTGCTGCCAGTTTTCTATGATTCACTCAACATATATTAAGTGAAAATTGGAAACTGGAAAGAAGAAAGAACAAAATGGAGTAGCTTGAAAAGAGATCTGTCTTCTTGATAAGATTGTTGTCCCTGATAGTGAAATGGCATCTCTGTGTTCAAAGGAATATATGTCAGAATACAAACTGCTAGAATTAACTCAACCAAGGAACAGTTCTTGGGTTTCGTGGCTTCCTAGAAGCTTCTGAGTCTAGCTTCATACAATTACATTTAATTTGGTGCATCCTTTGATCTTAATTCAATTTATAAATGCAAATAGGAAACCAACAACAAAAGCTAATTGCTTCCTGAATTAAAATCCTAGCTTGTTCAAATGTCATGATGTGTTTTACATGCCCGCACAAATAAATGAGTTGCACAAACCAAGTGCATACAAACCATCCCCTTTTTTGTGTGCAAGAAGAGGTTGACAAAAATCTTCTCTTACTCAGTTAGAAATAAGGGATACTTCTTCCATTTTGGAGAAAACAGCAGATGGATTGTGAAGAACTGCTCTGTCTGAACAAAGGAAGTATGGCTGGATCTTCCAAAGAAGAGTTGTCTCTTGTGAAGCTTAGCCTACTGTTTTTACCCAACCCAGAGATTATGGCTGGCTCTTGAATCAGATTCAGTTCCCCATCCCTGTCCCTGAATATGCAGTATCTACTACTGATATAGATAATGCTCAGGCTCAATGTGCTGATTTTTTCCCCTTCAGTTTAAAACGAATATTGGTTAACAACTCAATGGCTATGCTACTTTGGTAGAAAGAAATAGGCCAGTGTTGAAAATACTGAAGGAAACATACATTATAATTGTATTTATTAACTGTCAGAGATAATAATATTCCTCTTTACAATAAAACAATCAATGTAGTTCTGGAACTAAATAAATATACCCCTAATTTTTTTGCTGAAGAGCTTTAATGGGAAAAACTAACCCAGCTGTTGACCAACCAGTTAACGGTAAGGAAGATGCCTTATTAAGAAATCTTATTTACATTATTTTTAAAGCTATGTTTACAAGGCGATAAAAACAACAGGAGAAATAGGGAACTCAGGGCTGGAGGGATTTTGAATTCTTATAAATAGTTCTATTAGCTTGGCTTTCCTGTGTTTCCTCCATTTCTAGAATTTGATGGAGAATCGGTCGGATGACAGCAGGAACTGTTGTCATCACTGGCGGAATACTAGCAACTGTCATCTTATTGTGTATCATTGCAGTTCTTTGCTATTGTAGGTTACAGGTAAGACTCCTTTCAATGTATGAGACATATGCTTCCTTTTGTATTCAAGGACAATAGAACATTATATGCAACAAGCATTTTTCTTTCATGTTTCTCAGGTGTAACACAAGACTTTCCCTTCTATAAAATAAGAACAAGTTAATGCATGGACAGCTCTGGGGCAGAAGTAACAAATGAGAGCTATGATGATGGTAGATTCAGGTAAAATACTATCTAAGCCACAAATCTAATTGTTGTTCTTAGACATCTTAGCAAATTGAATAGTCAACCATTATAAAAAGAATTTAAAAAACAAAGTGCCAGGAGCCCTGATATAGAAAGAAAGCATAGCTATTATCTACAAAGCAATAAAATGCCTTTAGAGTTTAAAACATTTCTAAGATATCCCCAGGGGTGTGTATGGCATTTAGTACACTATAGTGAAGATGAATAGCAGAACATTAAAACTAAAACATAAGTGCTTAAACTGAAATGATGACATTAATTAAGCCATAAGTAGATATAGGTCCTAAAATCCAAGGAAATCAAACTAGTTTGTGAACTAAGTGCTGCTTTGGAATATAGCAAGGTGCTTCAAACAGCCCTCTTAAGAATTTGGTCTGTATTATATATTTAGGGACGTTAAGTTATTGTGGATGAGTGAGTAAGTTATATAGTGACCTATATAATATTTGGGAGGTAGGTTAACTTTAGAAGAAGGGCTGTCAAACTCCTGGCCCACGGGCCGAATGCATCACGCACTGGCCATGCCTGGCGAAGGGGAAAAAGTCCTGATATGTCATGTGACACTGCAGTGATGACATGAGTTTGACACCCCTGCTTTAGAAAGTCTTATGGTGACAGGAATGTTCTTCTCTGCTCTGATATAAAGCACTATTACTGACCTTTCAGAAATAGATTTAATTTGTTCCCACCAGTTTCCTGAGTGTTTTTTTTAAAATTCATGTTTTATTTGCAGTTTTCCTTTTGCACCATACATATTTTGTGTATTGGCACAGTGTATTGACTGGGTCAATGTCCTTTTTAAACAATACTAACAATAATACTAAAAATAAGCATGCATAATCCTAATCTTCCAACTTCAGCAATACCATTCTCTCTTTATAATTCTTTATCATTTTCCTCATTAATTCATTTAAACCTAAATAACATTTCTTTGAACCATGTATTTGTTACCCCCTACTAAATCACTAATATTTAATATTTTAAAAATTACTCATTATTCCACCACAATGTCAATATCCCAAATGTCTAGGACTACGAATAAGGCCAAATATTAACAAAATTTAATCAATCCCAGAATTATATCTTAAAGTCCCCACAATTTCTAATCCTTAAAAGTTTAAGTTAAGTGATCCCATTGCTAACCCGTAGTAAAAGTAAGTAGAACTCACCCCTGGTTTGGTGTGCAGGAAAACATGGTACATGATCCATTTGTTAATCTGACAAAAAAAATGTTTGCATCCACTTGACATAAAACTCAGACTGATGGAAAATTTTGTGAAAGCAATGAACAAGGAAGTTTAAAGAATTTTTGTGGTCCACAGATCAGCTATGTCATCAGTGACAAGTGATTCAAAGATCTGTTACTGGGGCCAGAGAAAATTGCCTGGAAAGCATTCAAGGATGTCTTTGAGAATTTTCTTGGTGATTACAAAGTATCTAAACTATTTCAGCTGGTTGACTAATTTCTCACAGTGTATAAGACGATGAAGTGCAACAGGTCTCTGGGATTCATTTTCTGCATTCACACTTGGACTTCTTTCCCAAAAATCTAGGTGCAATTGGTGATGAACATGGTGAAACATTTCACCGGGACATTGCCACAATGAAAAAATGGTATCATGGCAACTGGAATCCTAAGAGCCTGAGTAGCGTAGGAGACTAATGCTCCTACTAAGGGCAGTATTTAACTCCAGCTGCCTGCAATTACTGCGAGTTCAATTCTCACCAGGCTCAAGGTTGACTCAGCCTTCCA
>JANHZT010004122.1:63943-76868 GCA_032468215.1 Stegonotus admiraltiensis | reverse complement strand
GCGGCAGAAGGCAGTCCTGTAAATAACCAGGTCCTAAGCCATGGAGCGCTTTAAAGGTGGTAACTAACACCTTGAAGCGCACTCGGAAGACCACCGGGAGCCAGTGCAGTTTGCGCAGGAGAGGTGTCACATGGGAGCGCCCCATCGCTCCCATAATCCTCCGCGTGGCTGCATTTAGAGAAAAATTTATGCAGAATAACTACAAATGGGACTCACCTCTCAAATGAATTGTTTTTATATTACCAGGACAGAAAGTTATTTCAACTGAGATGCAGAACTTATTGGCAAAGCTTTCCAAGAAGAGAGGGAGAAAGTTATCTATGGTTTGTCCTTAGAAGTGTGGAAAGCAGGTTGAACTACAAGTGGAAGACTAAGTTATGGAGCAACGGAAATTATATATATCTTGTTTTCCTTTTTTAAAATGTTCAGGTTTAGAGTAAGGGGAAAAATGAGAGAGGGAAAACAACTATATCAAATACTGACATAGGTAAAACTATAGTTAAGGAATTATTGTAATTAAATTGGGAGATTATAGGCTGATGAGGGGAAGAAAGAATATTAGTAAGACATCCCTCACCCTTCCCTTAGACTGTATAGAGCAGGGGTCCACAACTCCTGGGCCACACCCCATTACCAGGCCTTGAGCAGTTCGAAACCAGGCCACAGAAGTGGCAAGCTTCTCTTTCCCCCTCCCCCTTCCCCCCCTCGCCAGTCCGCAAATCCAGAAAGGTTTGAGAACTCTGGTACAGAGGATTCTTTCAGGAAAACTGTAAAACTGTAGATAATATATAAACTGAGTTATGAATTAGTAAAGCCTCTTTAATTATCACATTAGAAAAAATAATGACAGAATCAAAATTAAAGTAATGAGATTTCAGAAGCAGAAACCACAATTTTATCAAATTTGTTTAAATTTTATAATTAACCTGAATAGCAATGAATTATAACCTGGTGTACTGCTTGTTTATGACAAATTCTCACATGTATGGTAGCTGACATTTTATTTACACAGTAGTAGGGTTTTTTTGTATTTTCTATATGTTTTTTGTATATATGTATCTTGAAATTATGTTTAATGCAGATACCTGATATTGCAAAAGAAAAAAAATAAAGTTCTGTTCCTTAAAAGAATATTTACCTCTTCCTGCCATTCAAGAAGCTAAAGGTTACATTTTTAATTGTCTTGCTTATTTTTCATGTTTACATGTTTGCTTTACTCTGGAAAGGAAAAGCTAAGCTAGGTAAAAGAAATGCAGAATAAAGAGTAGCTCCAATGCAAAGGAGGTTTGTTTAAGCTACCATCTGATGGGTAGACTAATAAGAAAAAGAACAAAGGGAGGCAGAACTGATTTAAGCCAGGAAATGGTGAAAGGGAGAAGAATCATGATCTTTGTACAAACTCTTTGCATATGTTACTGGCTGTTCCTTTTATATGTCAGTGCTGATGACTTAGAAACAGATAGGTAGCTTAATGCTGAATGTCAATCTAGGAATAGCTCAAAGGGACCAGATAAGCATATGTGTTTTATAGAGCTTCCTTATATCTCCCAATCATTGTTTAGGAGTTTGCTACACTATTTCCCAGGCCATCTGTGGTCAGGGAGCTGAAACAATCCAAAATCTGCCCCATCAAATCCCAGCTGAGAGAATGGCAAAAAGGAGAACCCGCTACTTGAATCCCTGCTTTGAAACTGCATGATGGAAGTACAGATGAAAACAAAGCTCCGAAGAGCTTCTAAATTAGCCAGTAGACACTCTCACTAACAGGAACCAATTTTTAAATTTGATTTTGGACTGGCAGCAATAACTTCAAGTGTCTTCCTTAAGAACAGAGAGGTGTGATCAGATGCAAACTCACATGGTCCCATTCTTGCTCGACCCAATGGGCAGGGCAGTTCTTATCTCCACAGGGGTAGATTGCCAGGGGCTTAGTGTTGGGATTGCACTGGGACTCCGAGATCAACTTCCCTTCCACATTGCGGCAGGTGACCAAGCGATTCATCCGTCCCTCACCACACAAACCTGAGCACTTGAAGAAATAATGAGACTTTTCAAGGTAACTGGGTTTAGTAGTAGCCTTTGATCTAGATGGACCAATAATTTCTAAGACTTTTGGTACTGAAATTCTGGGCAAATATATTAGACATGCAGACGTGGTCTTCACAGAGGTCTTCGCTTACTTTTGAAAGGATGCCTCTAACCTCATAATTTCTACAATAGTTTCAGAAAACATACAGGCGCTTTCTATTCTAGACTAGAATTAGTATCAATCAGATCAGGAAACTGATTCCACAGGATGACTAGAATGAATTGAGATGGGCTGCAGTAACAGACTCTTGCAAGTTTGATTATGTTTCTCCTTCCTTCTCTCTTTTACCCTAGTGAGACAGGAAGGAGTCTTCTGGAGTCCTTTCTCAATATATCTTCCTTCCCAGACTTGAGAATTTTCTGAATATTCTCTTAAAGGCCATCTTTATGCCTCTCTAAAATTAATTAGAATATTTCCCATTCCCAACCACTCCATGAAGACTCTAATAAAACACACACACACAAATCAGTCTTGACTCACCGGTCCCCAGTCAGAAGCAGCCCAGTGCCTGTCACAGGAAGGACCTAAACACTCCTTCTCATTGACGGGCTTTATAGATTGATTGCACAGTTTGGGTTCGACTGAACAGCGGACTTCTCTTCTCATTGTCCCTTGACTGCCACACCGAGCAGAACACTGTGAAGAAGTGGGAACCAGAAGCGATAAAAGATCATGACATGTGCCAGCAATGAAGATATAATCATAAAATCACATTATCGCCAAATTTACCCATCACATTTTCTTTTGCCCTGCTATACTCACATATTATGACTATTACACAAGTAATGAATGGTAACATTTCATGGGTCAGTTTATGCATGCCTTCCTGACAAAGGCAGAATGAAGAAGGTGCCTCAAGCAGCAGATTTTCAGCACCCATAATTCAATTACTGTGGACTTTACTGTCAAAATGGAATTTGGGGTAGCCCTGTTTCCTGGAGTAGTGCAGTCCTCTTGAACCACACTAGTTCAATGTCATAACTTTTTGTCCAAATTTTCCAGTGGTGAAATCCAAATTTTTTTACTACCGGTTCTGTGGGTGTGGCTTGGTGGGCGTGGCAGGGGAAGGATACTGCAAAATCTCCATTCCCACGCCACCAGGGGAAGAATACTGCAAAATCCCCATTTCCACCCCACTCTGGGGCCAGCCAGAGGTGGTATTTTCCAGTTCTCCGAACTGCTCAAAATTTCTGCTACTGGTTCTCTAGAACCTGTCAGAACCTGCTGGATTTCACCCCTGAAATTTTCTCTTGAATGTTAGCCCCTATCTCTTGTTCTCTCCCTCTCTCTGTCTCCCCCTCTCCCTCTCTTGCAAGGTCAATTGTCTTCAATTTCAGACAAAAAGCTTTGTATCATAGGCAAAATAAAATGTATCTTGTAGATGCAGGAAGGTACATCTACAAAAGGGCCTGGTGTGAGATCTGAAATCAAGTCCTTGAAATTAATCTTCAGTGTCTTACTACTATAGTATTAACTCTCTTGATCCTCAAGCCCCAGCCAAACTAAGAAAAATAACACCATCCAATTTGTAGTTATCACCTGAATTCAAACCAAAGACTGTGTTATGGCCCCACCAGAGAATACTCCAATTAGGAGGACAAGCCGGAACTGGGACCATCAGAAAGGGGCAGCGACATGGGGCGTCTGGAGACTAAGGAAAGCTCTGTGGCAGAAAGGGATGCAGTCCCAGGAATGTCAGGAAGTGAAATGAGTGATTAATCGCATGAGCAGCCCATGTAAGCAGAAGAGGGAGAGACCAGTGAGGCACAGCAGCAGCGGGTCAACTCTGATGAAGAACAGTTGCCACCCCACCCAATCTATGGACAAGGAGAGCAGAAGGCCAAGAGGCATAGAGGAGGTTGGTGAGGCTACTTGCTAGGAAGCAGCCTCGCCCTCCTAATAAGTAGCACCCATTAAGACTGAGCAGAGGGGGTTGGTTGGTTGTCGGAAATAATCGTTCGTTTTTCAGTGCAATGTCTCCGGCTTCTTGCCTTGTTCCTTTGCTTCATCTCAGTGCCTTGTTACTTTGCCATAGTTCATGGATTTTATTCAATACTATTTCATTGCCTGGACCTTGTTCCTGGGACTCGTGTTCGGACTTGGGAGAATTTCCTTCAGAACCATTGAAGCCAAACTGTTGGTATCCTCTTTGGTTTGCTCCCTGTCAGCCACCTTTCTCTGCTTTGTGCTCAAGCCTTGCTACTTTGCGGCCAGCTGGCTATCTTATTGTTGCCTGTGCTTCAGGTGCCAGACTGCCTCGGTTAGCCATGCTTTGAGGTGAACTCCTGGTGCCCTTGTTGGAAGACGTTTGGTCACTGAGGTCACTACTCCTGAGCTCCCAGAAATTGTGGGAAATTGACTTTGGGTTTTGGGGAATGCTACATGGGAGTTAGTTGTGAAATAAACATACTAAATCTTTTCCAAGTGCTCCTTGTGTGAAGTAGGACAGGTCAGATTGTGCCTGACTTGCCAATATGGTGTCCCCACTGATCCACACCTGAGATGGACTTCAGCTACAGCCTATTCAGAGATGCAGATAATTTCACATAAATCAAAATTTATACACAGAGTTGATATTTCATGTCCCTGAAATTTTCCAGTTCTTCGCCGCTTTTTGGGGTAATTTGAAATGGAGAGTAAAATACAAGGAACAAGAGCTGGGTGAGAGTAGCTAGTAGTTTTTCTAGCTCTAGTTTCCTCTGTGATATTTGGATCCAAGTTCATATTGGATCACACATTTTTACAAGCAAAGTTCAATAACATAGCTTCACAGTCATTGGTAGCATTATTTTTCCCAAAAATGAAAATGCTTTCTGAAGTACTGCATTCGTTAAAGGAAGAGTAGAGAAGGATTGGTACTGAATGTATTTGGAAAATGCAAATGAATATCTTGGTCCTCACACTTGTAGTTCATCCTGCCTTGCCACAACTTGTGTGGACCCAGGATTAGGACCATCTCTGCAAAACATTGAGACCATCATGTGGGCCAATATTATACAACTTTTTAATATAAAGGCTAACAATTGGTACCCTTCTGTAAAATAGATTTTAGTCTATTAAGGAAGATTTAGTCTATTATTCCATTTCCATTAAGGAAGAGGAAAAAATATCAGTGGCCAAATACAAGAGAGCACTTGCACTTTTACTATTGGATGGAAATTCCATGATAAAGTATACCTGCTAACATTTCTTTTTCTGCATAGCTAAGGATGGATGCTGGTGCCCTGTCCTTTTCTGCATCTTTTCGCCCTTATCTGCAACTTGTTGCTAAACTCAGGTGTCGAAAAGAGGCATTCAGTTACACTTCTGAAGAGATGCACACTTTACTGTTTCTTTAAGCCCATGTTGAAAATCAGGGATAAGCATCTTCATGTTCTCAATATGTTTTGGACATCAACTGCCATCAACCTTTGTCAACATGACTAAAGGCAAGGATTGGTAGAGTTCAAAACATCTGGAAAACACTTAGTTTTGTGCAAGTTCTTTGGTGTGCGTGTGTGTCTGTATGTGTGTTAAACCTACCCAAGAGCAACATACCTCAGACCATTCTGACAACTCCCACTGTGGCCCACAAACTTTGTTCTTGCATGATTTCCGTTCCATAGGCCTGGTTAGCCCAGCTGACTCACACATGTCATCGTAGACTGAACTATCAAAGCCTGGAGCCAGCATCTTCCAACAGCGCACAATTCGATACTGATAACCTTCACCACAAGTTCTTGAACACTCACTCCACTGGCTGGTCTCCCACCTCCACACAGGAAGCAACGGCAAGAGAAAGAAAAAGCAGTTTGGGCATAGTGTAATGCAAAGGAAAAAATAGACAATAAAACTGGATAAGGATCTATACAGACTCCTAAATCAAAGATCCTTCCATAAAGATATATTATAGTTGCCTATTATTTTTCTCCTTGTAGGAGCAATTCTGTCTCCTCTGTAAGGAACCTTTCCCTCAAAATTCGAAACCTTTAAAACTTCCATAACAATTTTCACACATTTGCATTTGCACAAGAAACAAAAGGGACAGAAAAAATATTTCACATTATCTTCTGCTAGTTTAAGTGATAAAGTTTAATTTCAGTATTCCAACTGCGCACAGGTTCCAGAATGCCTTCACAAGACCTGGCTCTTTCCACTCACCTAGGCTGGCACTCTCGACCTGCACAGAATTCATGGGTGGGTTCAGGACGAGTCAATGCATCACAGTAAGTTTCTTCCACTTCTACTCCGTCATAGCGGACACACATAGCATAGGAGGTGCTGATCCCTGCATGCACAGCAAAGCTGAATCATCATTAACTGCCCCTACAGGATTAAGTGCTTCACTAACAACTATGGTCCAAAGTAGCAGCAAGTGACTGTTTATCCCCATACCTTAGATCTCATGAAGAGAGAGAAAGTTGGGATTTCTTCAGAAAGGAGAAAGATAATCTCTCCCTGCACCATGAAAAAGCACATCCTTTTTTCCATAAAGAGATGAAATGGACAGAAAGAATAACCTTGAGGAACAGTAGAAAGAGCCTTTATTAAGACAATGGTGAGATAAAAAGAAACCAGAGCTGGGCCAGAACTATAATCTGAGAAAGCATATCAGAAAACACCCTCCCCTAGTTCTCACAAAGAAAAAAAAAGAGGGGGGGGGAGGAGCAGAAGCACTTTCAACTTGTGAGATTCTGTCACTATAACCTTATAATAAAAGTAGTATTAAGTTGATACTTTTGTTTCCCAGTCTGGTCTACTTTGGATGGCTGACAGGAATATACTGTATATACTATGTTCCCAACTTTCTAAAGGAAATCCAGAAATATATAATAATTGAAGTTATTCAGTCACCAGATACACAATGCTCAAAAGCTATATAGTACTAGTTTATGTTGGGACAAGAATTAGTACTGTACAGATCTTCAAAACTTCAAGCAATGCATTCCTTCAAGACTGCTTTGCAAAACAATCTGACCACTTTGTTTCTATTATTTATTTATTTGAATGTATTAGCCATCTAACTCTATGAACACTCTTTGCAGCTTTGCAAAGCAAAGCATCTCTGAATCTGAAAGCATCTCTGGCATGATTAGCCAAGCTTTGGCAAGCACTGCAAAAGAAAATGCTGCTACCCTTCTCGAGTATCACTTGCCAAGTCCTTGGTCAGGGGTGCCAGGTAATGTGCTGCTTAATTCTGCTTTGATGGTGGAAGCTCACCTTTGGTACCAAAATGATGGCAAACTGTGCTGTGAAAAGGAGCCTCTTTACCTTGCCTAACTAAAGCTGGAAATTACTTCTGTGAGGGTGCAGGATACTATGAGAAGCTTCATGACAGCACAACATGCTTCCTTAAGGCAGATCATGCGGCCTTGATGCTTAATGAAGATAATAATCACATCATGGGACTTCCTTAGTGGGACCTGTGGATAGCCACTGAGGAAAAAAATCATGCAAGGTTGACTTTATACATGGTAACAGCACAAGGCTATTATATAGTATGTACAATAATGGAGGAATACTGAAAAAGTGGATTGTGAAGAAGTTGGGAGTTGTAAGAAATGGTGAAGCCTGACCTTTTGTGGTGAGAGATAAAACAATATATACATTTTTAAAAGACAGGAAAACTTTTATGGACTTTTTGCTGAAAACAGAGAAAACGATGAATGAAAAAAGGACTACACCAAAGATTGAAGGGATTTTTGTAATATTAAGGAGGGAGGTTGATAATACAAGTGTTAATTTCTGTTGTAAAGAAGGTCAGAGGTCACTTATTTTTCTGACTCCCATACTCTTCTTTTTTCCCCCCTGGCTTTCTTTTTTTTCCCTTTGCTTTCTGTACTTTCTTTTTCTTATCTCTACTTTTATATACCTACTGCTACTTTTTGTTTTAGGTTTGTCCTTTACTGTTTGAAAAAAATCCTTAATAAAATTTAGAGAGAGCAAAAGAGAGCAGCAAGAGAGAGCAAGAGGGAATGTGTGTGCACGAGAGAAAATCACATCATGTTCACAGCCAGAAGCGCCTTGTGGTAACAAATCACTTCAGGCAGACGTAACAAAAACTCATGCAGGAAAAAAGACGTTAAAATTAACAAGAACAATATTAGCCCTAATTAAACCCATCTGCATTACAGCTCCTGAGTTGTTGGAGACTACACTGAAAAGCTCAACAGAAACACAAAAGCGGTTAAGGCACTAGGCTAGAAAGCAGGAGACCAAGAGTTCTAGTCCCACCTTAGCCAGGAAAGCCAGCTGGGTGACCTTGGGCCAGTCACTCTCTCTCAAACCAACTTACTCACAGGGGAAAATAGGAGCAGGAAGGTTCACTTTCTTGAGTTATTTGTAAAAATAATAAAGGCAAGATACAAACAAGCAAGCAAATAACACAATTCTATTATGTATATGCATGGTGTCTACAACTGCTCTCAAGTTTCACCTGATATAATAATCAAGTAACATCAAGGGAAGGTGTTTTTTGTAATATTAAAGGAAGTAAAGAATACATTCAGACGCAGAACAAACACAAATATACAGCAAACAGAATTCAATACACTACACACTGTTGTCCATTTCTGAAGAACTTCTCACGTGGGCCCTTCTATATGCTAGAAACTGACCACAAAGCAGAATCCTTCATAAGATTCAAAACTGCCCAAACTAGTATCCAAAATTACATGTTGTTTCACCTGATGTGCATGTGGAGCTGCAAGGAGCATAGGCTGATACCTTCCAGCGATACATGTCAGCCAAGCTGATGTCCTCACGGCCAAGGGGACTCAGTTCAAAGTCATTGCTGCAAGGGAAAAAACCCTCAGTATAAGTTTCTGGATGGATGATTTACTACAGGAAGGGAAATATGCTGTCCTTCCCTGGTATCCACAGAGGTTAAAAGGAATCCCCAGATGGCAACATATTATTTCTCCACATTTTGCTTATCTACAGTCTGTCACAATTGTAGGGATTGTAGAGAATTTAATCATCTAAGAGCAATGTTCTTCAAGTAAAGGGCACACTAGACTGCATCAAAAATATGCAGTTTAAATACTAATAGTCTTCCCAATGGAGGAGGCTTCCCATTGTGTCTCTATGATTTACTGCCCCAGTGTGCAATGTTCCAATCAGCCTCCACTAAGGCTATGCATTAGCGCTGTTTCTGAATCCAAACTAAATGATCAGCACATCATAGCTGATGCAATTATCCAATGAAAGAGAAGGCTACCTTTTGCATCTAACAGCACCTCTTCCAATCAGAGTAGTGGAACAGCTGATTATGCTGATATTCATGTACATAAAACAATCCAATCTACTAACTGAATTGAATTCAAGAATGAAGATTCCCTCAGATTTCCCAAGGATAGAAAATCATTGCTTTAGGCCATTTAAAACTAGAGTCATTTGAAGAACCACATGTAATTAATTTTTTAATACTGTATTGACACAAAAACTACATTTTCTCCAAAATAATTTATTTTTAAAAAGGGACTGCCATCTTAGATATGCTGGGAAAATTATGATGAAAGCAGCTGAGAGGCTTTTTTTTCCTAAAGCTAAACAAGTATACAGTGCATCTTAATCCTGGGGCTGAGGGAAGACTGGATTTAGTTTGCTCTCCTTCAAATGGAGAATTTGAAAGGAAGCCAAGCTTGCTCCGTTGCCAAGGTTCCTCCTGAATACTTTCTTTTCACATTACATCACTTTTTTTTCTTAGAACACTCAACCCTTTTCTTCCAAATCTGTTTTTCTTTCTCACCTTTCAGCACCTGGACCTTGAAGAGGCTCTGACAACTGCTCGTTCCCAAAGCTGATTGGAAGCCTGGAGCTGGAGCTAGGGTTGGAAGAAATTGCCATGACCGTGTCATTTGTTGCTTTATTTATTGCAAAAGGGTCGACATTCACTTTGTCTGGAAAGTTCTTTTTTGCAGGTTGCTTGGGCAGTCCTCCTGGCCATTTGATAGTTGCGTGAGCCCACACCCCGACTGTTGAATTCTTTCTTCCAACCTTGGCTGTCATGTAATGCAATGCCCTACAAAAAGCAGCATTTTGTGGATCCTGGAGACACAATGATCTGAAGAGATGCTGTCTGGATGGACCAATCTTATTGGCTTCATGGAGTTCAAATCTTGCTGCACCATGTGGTGTGGCTGTGCTGATCATAATATTATTGAGTCTGAGGGCTTAAGAAGAATGAAAATGAACCAAGAGGCCCACAAAATTCACTTTACTTTCTACAATTAAAACGGCTTTTGTCCCCCTAAACATTTGGAAATGCTCTCATTTGACCATGAGTAATCTACAGTAGTTTCTGTATCTGTTTAGGTATGATAATCCTTCTTTCAGCATTTGAAAATAATTTTCTGTCTTTCATGACTACACAGAAAAATTGCAAACTTTCATTTAAATAAGCTAACATACTAATGAAAAAGTTGCAGAGATAATCTGTCTCATACATGAAATTTAATTTGGAATATGCCATCTGAATGTACAACTTGTGTGTCTTGCTTTCTTTGACAAAAGGACTTTGATCCTTAGGCAACCATAGAACCTCTTTGTTATTCAATAAAGCAGCTGCATCTTTTCATTCAGACATATGTGGAAATCTGTAAAAAGATAGACTGCTTCAATGAAGAGGAAAGATACTATACTTTGACAAGGTACCAAAGTTAATATTATGAGGTATTATTTTTCAGGATTTGGGTAATAGTTATAAATTGCAGTCTACAAATAAACATATATATTTGTGTGTGTGCATGTGTGTGTAGAAAAATAGAGAGAAAGATACTATAAATAAATGTTGATTCAGGCCACTATTCAATATATTTTGACTATCACTATTAACATTAATTTAGATCTTGATACGTTGCACTGAAATTATGATGAGAACTAAATTTCAGTATTAAATTTTTGAAAATGTCAGTATTCCACATAAACATGTTTGTTTTTTGCCAGGAACTAGCAAAAAGAATCCTACCCTTCCATCTCCAAATAAGAACCTTGAATATGGAAAAGTACAAAGGGTTTCACAACTAAGAACATGTACGGTGCGAGCAACACTTTGAGTTGTTTCTGTGGAGCACCTGAAACACACATCTCACCAACCACTTCCCATCAACCGTGTACTGTAGATGATTGAGTAAGTAACTTATGAAAGGATACTAACCCAGATCTGCTTCTTTGTCAGCTGTCACTTCTTCATCTTCATTTGTTTCATAAAGTTGTTGGAATTGAAAGCTGAGATTTTCCTCCTGTGCCTCATGTTTCCAGCCCCATTCTTTGCCTTGAGGAGTGGAGTTATTTAGGAAGAAGTTCTGGCTATTGAAGGACATGCCCCCAGGTTCTTCTTCTGTGTCATCTGTCATCTCTGTGACGGAAGCCCAAGAAGCATTGAAATCTTGGGAAATGGATGAAACTGCATCTTGGTAATTTTGGCTAGGCTCTGGTAAGTGAAGATAGAGAGGCATCTTGATGGATGGCGGAACTGTCTGAACAGCTGCTGACAATGCTCTAGGCACAGTGTAGTCATATGTTACATGTGGCATTTTTCCATTGAAATTGTAGTACTTTTAACAAAAAGAAAAAAAAAACCAAGCTTACTCTCACATTGAAATTGCGCAAGATTCTACTATAGTCCAAAGAACTCTGAGAAAGACTCTTCACATAGCAACTGTATACAGTAATCAGATGTGGCTGTGTGCGAAATGATTGGAAGTCTAAATTTTCATTCAAAATGTTGTTGTTGAGTCTGCAACATTTCCCACAAGGTTTGGAACAACATTTCTAGTAAAAAAAGTTTTAAATAACAAAAGGTATTACAAGCTTGAAACATTTTTCACATCTGTTCAGAAGGTCTCATAGCCCCCAAATCTACTAGATTTGAAATCTAAGAGTAAACTCCCAGAGTACCTCTTTGAAGATACCATTTTTATCATCTCTGTTTGTTCTCCCAAATTTTGCTTTCCTAAAAATCCCCATGGAAGAAGAAATCAGGAACAAATCCAGGAATGTGATAATTCCTCTTTCCAAGCCAGGTAATAACCCTCTTAAATTCTCTTCAACAATATCTGAGAGAGGAAGCTCTGGGAGTCATCAAGGTTTGTTTGGGAATAATGAAGTGAATTTCAAACTTTGGCCAGACATAGAAGCATCCTTCTATAGCTATCCCTTTGCATTTTCTATCTAAAAAGAGCATGATTCCCTCCAAACATTTTCTCTAGGTCTTGTTCTCCATCCGATTATTACAGTTTTACCCTTGGATAGGTTGAGCTGAAATTACTTCTGATTAGATGATCATGAAGTTATTAGAACACACACTTTAAAATCTGAATGTGTTTATCAAATTAAAACTGCCTACTCCTAAACTACTCCTGATCTAAACTGCAATATGTCACAGCCTAAGATTCTTCACAGGAGCTTGAAATATTAGTAGAAGCTGGGAGGTAGCAATTCCTGTTACTGGAAATTCTTGTGAATAATAGTAGAAGCTGAGAATACACTGTCTCACAAATATGAAAATTTCCTATAGAAAAAGCGGGTAAGTGGGGTAATGTTATGCAGATAGTCCTTGACTTACAACCAGTGGTGGGTTCCTTCAGGTTCGGCCCAGTTCCCATGAGCCAGTAGCAGTGACAATATGACGTCACCAAACCGGTTCTCCCCCGTGCGCCCTCCATCCCCCACCCCTGTGTTATTCTTATCCTTTATTTGACTCCACTCCCAATCTATTGTTGCCTCCTGAGTCCCAGCTGATGGCTAGAGGGAAAAAAGCTGCTTAAACTCTTGCCGCGGGGCTTCAAAGGGCCGCCCTACAGCTGATCAGTGTTAAAAGAAAACAAATGAATAGACTGGTGCCTGCAAAAATAA
>JANHZT010004122.1:49864-63843 GCA_032468215.1 Stegonotus admiraltiensis | reverse complement strand
CTCAGGAATTCTGGGAGTTGAAGTCCACAGGTTGTAAAAGGGCCACATTTGCCTACCCCTGGACTAGGCAATTTGAACTACTGAAGACATATCGGTTCCACTGGCCCAAAGACCAAAAGAATAGGTGCCGAAGGAATATTTCTATTCAAAATGGATGTTTCCATGGATCAGGAGGACATGAAATGATGTGGAGAAATGGTTCAGGTCTTGCCAGTGAGAGAGAGAATGCCACGCAGCCAGTATAATTATCCCATTTGTTTAATTCTAGGTAGGAACCTAGAAATGACAGTACTATTAGGTAACACTGTAGGCAGAACATTGTTAACTTTAAAGTTCTTGGCAGCTGCGCATAAACCAAGCATTTGTATTATTACTTTCCCCTACTTTACAAACAGATTGTAGTGAATCAAGAGAATGGGCAAAATGAGTCCAACTTTCGTGGCTGCTGTAAAGAAATACTGCCTGAATTGTTCTCTATGCCTAAAAATGACACTAAAAGCTTGTCTTGTTTTGTTAATAAAAAAAAGGGGGGGGAGGGAATTATGATGTGCGGTATGCTGCCTGTTGATCCAATCTCTTGTGAGCCTAAAAAGCATTTATGACATGCAGTAGAAGATTTATAATCCTTGGACAGCAAGGTTGGTTTGTTTGAAATAAAAGAAAGTTCGTGCGCTGAAAAATTTTAAATCATGAAAGGGGCAGGAATTGGCCCTTTAAACATACCTACTATCTATTGTTGGTTGGAAAAACTAAATGTAAGAGAATTACGGTAGTTTAAAACAGATGAATGAATTATCCTGAATGTATCTGAGAAGAATTTAATTATACTTCTTGACATATTTTTTCTTCAGTTATGTATACATTTTTGTGCAAATTAAGTTGTGGCAGAAATGGGAGGAACAAAATGTTCTTTTAAAATATGAAGAAAATGTATAGATTCTCTTACACCTGATTTCAAATGGGACTATGTAGGAGGAGTCAGTAGTGAACTTTCTCAAAAAGGAAGTATAGCCAATGATAAACTCCTAAAAATAACCAATGACTAAGCTCGAATTATCTTATTTCAGACACATTATGCAAAGACCCAATTCCCTGGAAAAGGCTCTAAGGCTGAGAAAGGTGGAAGGAAAGAGAAGAGGATGATGAGCAGCAATGTGAATGGACTCCAGTGCAATGGTGATAAGTGCACCATTGACAAACTTGAAAGAACAGGTTAAGGACAGGGCATCATGGAGAAAAATCTACTATGTGGTTGCTAGGAGTTGAAAATGACTTGATGGCACATAATCAATTTAACTAAAACAGTTTTACTCTGTATCCATTATTGTTCCTTGCTTTCTCCCCTCCTAGCCCCTGGGTGTTACCCCTTTTCTCCCCTCCTAGCCCTTGGCTGTTATCCCTGTTACCTCTTTTCAGCCCTCATAGCCTGTAGGAGATAAACATGCTAAGCTTCAGAGAGGCTGAAATCCAGAAAAAGAAACCTCTTTGCAGGTGCTAATTTAGAGACAAGGCACTGATTCTTTATTAGATCTGTTGAAATATAGTCAGACATGGTGTAACTGCTGTGAAAACATAATCTAAAAACCAAATGATTTTAGATTAAAACAGATTTAGCCTGTCTGACATTCATTCAATTTTGAAATGTTTAATGATCTTGCATTTTAGATTAGATATCTGGTTCTATTTAACTGCCAGATGGTCACAAAATGTAGTAAGAAATAGTTGGACCATAGTTTGCCTTATTTACCATGACGTTGAGAGACTGATTAGTGGGCCCTTGTGCAATAATGTATTCCAGACCATCAGAATGTAGATTGGAAGGACGGCGGTATTTGAACACGGTGCCAGCCACTCTAAAATTCTGTGGATTGTCAATAGCAGAGTTTCCATTGAAGAAGAAATGCCCCAAATCATCAGCAAGAGCTACCAGGAAAACAGAAATGAAACGAGATGAAACATATCTATTGTGCAAATATTAATTTAGATATACATAGCTGGAAACCAAGTGACTCAATCCATCCAAAGAGGATTTCCACTGGTTTAACAGATCTGAGTTGCAAAAACCACTAAAGGTAAAGGTTCCCCTGCATATGCGTGCTAGTAGTTTCCAGCTCTAGGGGAGGTACTCATCTCCATTTCTAAGCCGAAGAGCCAGTGCTGTCTAAAGCAGAGCACTGTTACCTTCCTGCCAAAGTGGTCCCTATTTTTCTACTTGCATTTTTTATGTGCTTTCGAACTGCTAGGTTGGCAGAAACTGGGACAAGTAACGAGAGCTCACTCCGTTACACGGCGCTAGGGATTTGAACTGCTGAACTGTCAACCTTCTGATCGACAAGCTCAGCATCTTAGCCACTGAGCCATCACATCCCTTTTGCAAAAACCACTAGATGCCAGCAAAAACAATGAATTTATTACCACTTCCTGCTACTTAGTGGTCATTGAGATGTTTACATCCAAGTTCTAGTAGTTCCACATTGACTCTTAGCCTATTTGTTGATCTCAAGAGCACTCTTCTTTAAGGTGCATATTGGGGTTTATATCCTGACCTCTTCTCCATGATATTTACAACTATGAAGAAATGGACTCATAGAGATTGGAGCATGTGGATGTAGTGTAATCCATTAGTGGCATTTCAAGAGAAGACCACATTGCAAAAACCCACAATAGCTTGCACAACGTAATGGTTCTCACTGCCAGCAAATTCCCCAAGTAAAAGCACAAGGAACTAGACAAAGGGGATGCCCACCTCAGAAGAAGAAAAAGGACCTACATACTTCTGCAGTCTTGCAAGTTGGTGCCAGGCCAATAAATATAAAGTCTGCCAATGTATCAAGCAAAAATATTGCCAGATGTTGGCAACTGCACTCAAAATTTTCTATGTATATGGAATGTATGTTACTTCCGAATTACTCTCTGTATTAATAGCAAAAGCACTTAGGCTTATATACTGCTCCATAGTGCTTTACAGCCCTCTTTAAGCAGTTTACAGAGTCAGCATATTGCACACCCCCTCCCCCAATCATCTGGGTCCTCATGTTACCGACCTCAGAAGGATGGAAGGCTGAGTCAACCTTGAGCTGGTGAGATTTGAACAGCCAAGCTGCTGGCACATATGTAGTTATTGCTGTACATAGTTATTGCTAAAATGTTGCTAAGTACATCTGACTAACATTTGATATATTGCCAAGAAGGGTCCCACATGGGCTACACATTTTGGAAGTCCAGAGTCAGCATACCACCTAATGGTATCCTAGTTGTATATTTCTCTTTCACCTATCCTCCATAAATATTCATCAAGAAATATCACATGTCTAGATTAACTTTGGAATGTAAAACATTGATATAGACTACAGGAGTTTGAAAAAAATATGCTATCTTAAATAAAAATGTAGTCAAGTCACATTCAAAAGCAGTTTATTTATGAAGTGAAAACTTGTCCATAAAAACATCTATAATTGCATTGCTTTAATCCTGTTATACTTTTGAAGATTGCAGAGTTATATTTATGCACTTTGAGTTGATCAATTTAACTTAACTGTCTGAAAATCCTTCAAGGCAGTGTTTTTCACACCTAACAACTTTAAGATGTTTGAACTTTATGCTATTATGCTTTATCCTTCAAGGCAGTGTTTTTCACACCTAACAACTTTAAGATGTTTGAACTTTATGCTATTCGGGACATTTTGGGAGTTGAAGCCCACATATCTTAACATTGCTGAGACTGAGAAATGCTGTTTTAAGAGACATGTGCATATATTAAGATTACTGCAACCTGCTCTCCATGGGGCTGTCCTTGAAGAAATTACAACAGGTCTGGAATGAAGTGGAACTTGGAGTATCTCTTACTTGACGTTTGTTATACCACTGCAGGAGCTTTCAGTTTCTTTCTAGGTGTGATTCAAGGTGGTTATTACCTTTAAAGGCAGAATGCACAGAGCTTCTCCAAGACTCTGCCCATTCTGCTATGCTTGATAAGGTGAGAACAATCCAGGTCCTTTCGCTTAAATGTTGCTATCCAGCGGGATGTAGGAAGTGTGCCTTCTCCTTGCCATTTTTGGTTCCCTCTGAGATTCAACAGGCCCTGAACTGTTCTACCCTTCCAAAAAACCTCAAAGGCCTGGCTTTTTCCAGGACCATTGAGTATCCAATGTCTGAAGTTGAATCTCAGAGAACTTAGTTATAGATGTATGGGGGTGTAGTTGGGGGGGCTGGGAGTTTCTTTGTTAGTTTTTGTTTTTTATTGGTTTTATTGGTTTTACTGTTGCTTATGAGCAACTGAAGGTTATGTTGCAGGTCTTTTTTGATAGGTAACTTGGCATTAAAAGAATATTTCACCTCATTGTTACATTGCATACAATTGGAAGCTACATACATTAAATAAGTACATAAATAAAATATGAAGTCCCCTAAGCATACTCTTTTTTGACCTGTTAGGTAACTTGGCACTAGAACAACATTGCTATTTCATTGCTTGCCCAGATTTTCTATAGGTTAATCAGTCTAATATTGATACAGATTGCTTACCCAGGATATTTTCTGTCTTCCTTCTTTCAATGATGAGTATATCTGTAGCACCAGCAGGAATGTTGGTGATAAATACGTATCCTGGGAAATGAGAAATATAGAAAAGTCAGAACAACTAAAATCAGATGAATAAAGCAGTAAAGCAATAAAGCTATAAAGCAGTTTTGTTCTTTCTGTTTTGCCTTAGTAGCTAACTCACTGAAAATGTGGAGAATGTCTGGGCCACTCGGCAGAGAGTTACAGATAATCTCTTCAGTTTATCTCCAGATGTACTGGGAATGAGATTCTCTGCATTCTTATAGAGCCTGGCCTTTGGGGAATTACAGTTTTAATGTATCTGGAGGGCATCAGGTCTATTTATGATAAACAGGCTTGTTTCATTTAAAACATTTTATATACCTAAAAAATATACAATGTATAAGAGCTTTTAATTATGCAGAGTCTCAATTCTTTTTTTAAAAACAGGGTGATGCTATTATCATTATGTTAGATTTGATCAGAAAAAAAACATGCTATTACAAAATCTCCTCTCTGTAGCTGGAGATTTATCAGAAGGTAAACTGGAACCCTTGCAGCTCCCATGTGTTGATGGAGTTGCAACCCTCCCTCTACACCAGACTGACACATCCCTGTCGGAGGTGAGGAACGATGACTCCTTTATGACTTATGTACTTCAACTCCCAGAATTCCTGAACCAGCAGGTTCCTGAGCCAGAATTCTGGAAGTTGAAGTCCACAAGTCCAAAAATGGCCATCATTCCCCACCTCTGCTCTGTGTGAATGCCTGATGACAATGACCATTAGCATGTATTCTCTCCCTCAAGAAAACCCTATTAATTACAGTTCAGGGACAGCTCAATCCACAAGACTTCCAAGGACTGGCCCAAGACAAGTGGACTGCCTGGGTGAAGGAGGACAACGAGCTTGCCTCTCCATTTACAGTAATCAAATGGATCGATAGTTGCATTTTCTTTCATCCCTGGAATCAGGACACATGCTAAACACAGCTCTGTTCTTCCAATTATATGACAGCTTGAAGTATAAAGATCAGGAATTGGGCAGTCATTGCTATTTTTCCACAGGTATAGCACTCATTAAGGCTGTTTGAAGAACACAACCAAGCCTCATCAGTCAAGGCAGAACATGATCTAAATCAAAGCCATTGGGAGAACAATAATGATATAATGAAACACTGTAGGTATTTGTGGGCTGATATAATCATGAGGGGCTTTCTGTCCATTTAAAACATAGACATATTAGATAAAAGATTTTACTTCTTTTAATCAAAATGAAATGTGCCCAATCCCCATCCAGTACTTTGATAATGTTTGGGGGAACCAGAGTTTTTGAGGTTGTTATTTGACTCAATCAAGAGCACTAGTTGCTCTCTTCCTTCACCAAAGGAAAAAACTATTTATTTATTAAACTTATATGCCACACATCTTATTCTGAAAAGCAGCTCTTTTCAGCTCTCTAAAAGAACTGTTGCAAGGTTATCAAGTATCTGTGATTCTACATGTGGAATATTTTGTGCAGAGCTTGATATCTCCTGCAAGATATATAGATTCTCCAATTTCACATTTTTCATTTTTCTTTCTCCTCAGAAAGAAACACATGGAAGATCTTGGGACTGCAACAGTACTGTACAGCTTCAAATGTATGCAATGCTTTCTGATCCATCTTCCTGGCCTCTGTTATCTTTTTCAATTCATTCTGTCTTATAGTTTATTTCATAATCCCTCTTTCAACTGCCAATAATTAATTACTTGCTTTTAAAAATGCAGAATAAAGATACCTACATGAACAATATAATCTTAATTAATTTAAGAATAGAACTGGACTTCCTCAACTGAAAGTATTTATAATATGGAGAGTTTCAGGCCTCCCGAGAGTGTTGAGCCACAGCTCCCTGTAACTTCATTATTTATGGCTAATGACAATGAAAGGGCAGAAATTGTTGTTCAGCAATATTTAGAAAGTTATTTATCTGAACTCTTCCCCATTACAAAATGACATTAGCTATTCTTCATGAAAGAAAATAACCTCAACAGGGGACACTGAATTTTTCTCTGTCGCCTGCTTTTTCACTGGAGGCTTCTATTCCGTATGCTTTTGCCTATGATGGGTTTTAGGCGCAGTATGAAAGTATAAATATGCAAATGGAATTCAACAGTGCCATATCATGTGGCTATGGTAATGTACTGCATGTTATCATTCCGCTCTAAAAAGATGCCCTATTCAGCTTCTGACTCCAAAGTAAAGGCATCAGATGGGGTCAATATCCTTCAGAAGTCTTTGGTATTAAGCAATACTATATATTTTTAGTTTTTTCTTTCTTTTTCTTGCTTTAGCCTCATGCTAAATTTATTTATTAGTTTTTCATCCTGCCTTTATTATTTTTATAAACAACTCAAGATGGCAAATGTATCTAATATTCCTTTCTCCTCCTATTTTTCCCACAACAACCCTGTGAGGTGGGTTGGACTGAAAGTGACTGGCCCAAAGTCACCAAACCAGTTTTCATGCCTAAAGCAGGACTAGAACTCACCATTTCCTAGTTCCTAAGCAAACACCTTCACCACTACACCAAACTGACTCAGTTGTCTAACCAGAAACAAGAGGGTCACAAAGCATAATACAAAATAGCTCAGTGCTGTTAGTAAAGTGTACCTAACTGTGAGATCCCCTTTCGAAAACTGCCTGAGACTCGGTAGCAAGTGCTTCCATCTCCTCCACATACCCGGCATCGGTCCATCACCTGGGAAGAATAGAGGCTGCCATCACACCCTATTGGCTAGGAAAAAAAGGAAAGGCCAGTTTGAAATCTTACTTATAGATCAAGCTCTCTATGTTTGTCGCCATAACTGATGTGTATATCGATTTTTTAAAGCTGGGTTTTCTCTGCTCCATCTCCCTCGCTCAAAATTTAGATTACATTTTGGAGTGTGGTTTTAGTACAACACAATGCTCCATAGCTCTTCTTCTCTCACTTCAGTTGCACACACATTTCATGAAACAGACCTTGAAAATTTAATCTTCCTTCATTTAGATATTTTTAAAATGGCACAAAGGCTATAAAATGATGCACAGGTTGAGAAACAGTCTCTCTGATCAGAATAGAATTCAGTGATTTGTTGGACTAGATGAAAACATCATCAGACAAATAAAACTATTGATATGATATAAATTAGGCACATTAATGCAAAAATAGATGCCTTAAAAGTGAAACGGAAGTTACATCTCAACACCAGCCTACTGGCAGGTTAGGGAACTCTATATTACCTTTCTTGATTTCCCTAAGCCTAAGGCCTCTAGCTTGAAACAGAATGTTAAAATAGGAGGCTTTTGGTATGTTCCAGTGGGCTGTCCCTGTGTACTCTTATTATGTTCCAGTCCTAGCCAACAGATCTGGCCAGCTGAGCTCATACATCCCAAAGCTAAGAGTCATCCTACCACAGTAGGCAGCTGAAAAATATTCCTTTGACTCATACATGAATCTAGAGAGCAGCTCCTTTGATCAAAGTTGTACCTCACACTTCCCACTGATACAGACTCCTTGGTAAGCCCTATCCTTGCACGATGTGCCATCCTGGGCTTGTGCCATGAGTTGTCTCTCTCCATTCCTTGAAGTGCATTGGAGATCACAGGGCTTGTTAGAGATGCTGGTGTAATCATCTGTAGAAAAGCACAGTAGAAAAGGAAACAGGGAGGGTGTACAAATTTGGGTCAAGAGACTTACTTACAAGATGATGTTAAAACTAATTAAAGAATGGAAATTTTGAAACTTCCTAGCAATCATCACCATTGTCTATTCTTATTGTGGCTTCTAGGAGTTGTTATTCAGCAACACGTCCATGGAGATTCCCAATCATCCAGGCATGGTTGTCCCAAAGGTGCTTTTCAAAAGGCAACTGGACTTAGTTTTTTTCCATGAAAAATGTTTCACTTCTCATCCAAGAAGCTTCTTCAGTTCTGGCTGACTGGTGAGGAATGGAAAGATATATATTCTTAGCCGTCATCTGGTTGTTAGCTTTCTGAAAGTCATTGAGGCCCCTTGTGGGTTTATCTGTACTTTCAGGGTCTCCTTGAATTAGAGTACAAATCAGTGTGGAACCTTCTTGGTCCTCTGAACTTATTGTGTTATAGGCAGGAAATAGGTGGTATTGTATCCCTCCCCCTCTGTTGAGAGAGGGCTGTTCAGTTTTAAAATAAATAGCCTATTTAAAGAAATGAAACAACCACTTCACAAACGCATGGCACAACATAGGAGAACAAACCCACCAGGAGAAGACTCAGAAGGCCATTGGCATTTGAAAGACAAAGGTCACTCTTTTGAAGGTAGCAAAATCCACATTCTGAACAGAGAGGACCACTAGTCTGAAAAGGAATCAAAGAGGCCATTTATATTAAAACTGAACAGACCTCTCCCAACAAAGGGAGGTGGGGATATGACACCACATATCCCCTGTCTACAACACAGTCCTTTCAGCAGTACCAAGAAGCTTCCACATCCATTTGCACTCTGATTCAGGTGACTCTGAGAGTACAGATAAACCTTCAACTCTGAGAGAGGCAACAACAAACCTTCAAAGTGTTAATGACTAGATAACTGCTAAGAATATAAATCCTTCCATTCCCCACAATTCAGCCAGAACTGAAGAAGCTTCTTGGATAAGAAGCAAAATGTTTTTCAAGGAAAAAAAACAAACAAAGTCCAGTTGTTTTTTGAAAAGTACCTTTGGGGTATTCAGCAACATCTAATGAGTCACACATTTTTCCAATTCAGAATTAAATAATTCTAAAAAATCATTGCTATCTATTTTTTTTTTTAAAAATCTTACCTGAAATCTCTTGCTGGGTAGAAGCATATACATTGTATTTATCTTCCAGCATAAACTAGAATTACTAAAATTACTACTTTAAACACACAGCAACAATGTGTGATATCATTGGATAGGGATTACCAATTTTCTTTAGATTTCTTTTCAGCACCTATCCTCGACCAACCCACACAACTCCCCAACCAGCACTTCACTTCCCAATGACCCTCACCTGGCATGTCCTCCCTATTACAAGACCCTCACCTGACATGACCCACACCCGACCCATCATAAGAACCTCACCTGATGTGACCTCCCCATCACAAGACCTACTGACCACATGAACCCTTATAAATAGAGGAACAATGACACTGACACCCCTTAAACTCTGCTAAAGATATTACATAGCGTGGTAACAAAATGTTCAGAAACCAACCTACAAGCTCAGAGAATGAACCCCCAGTCTCATTCTTTTACTCTTTAGTGTATATAAGAGTGAGCTGGAAACAAACATCTCCTATTTCCATATTTAACAATCTTTCTAAAAACCTAAAATATGGGTTAAAATTAGGTCACCAAAGTTTGCCAGTAAAATGGCCAAAGATCAATTATAAGTAGTCCTTGATGTACGACCACAATTTCTGTTGTTAAGTATTAAGAGAGCTTTGCCCCATTTCATAACTTTTCTTGCCACAGTTGTTAAGTGAATCACTGCAGTTGATAAGTTAGTAATCCGGTTGTTAAGTGAATCTGACTTCCCCATTGATTTTGCTTGTCAGAAGGTCGTAAAAGGACCACATGACCTTGGGACACTACAATCGTCATAAATATGAACCAGTTGTCAAGCTTCTGAATTCTGACCATGGGAATGCCGCAATGGTCATAACAGTGAAAAATGGTCATAAGTTACATTTTTCTGTGCCATTGTAACTTTGAACTGTCACTAAACAAACTGTTGTAAGTCGAGGAGTACCTGTATAACATTTCAGACTGTTTTGGGGAAGGGCTTAAAAATGAAATGGTAAGTTTGCCTTTCAGATGAAACTCACTCTTAATGGGAATCAGGTCATAGAAAACCCACGCTGCTGAAAATTGGCCATCTGGCTACTGAATTTCAGTAACAAAATGATTGGGTGTGGGAGGAAATGACCAGAGAGTTGCCCCTTCCTATTTGAAGGACATTTGGTGCTCTTAAGGTCTATGGCTTCCTTATGGCTCTCAATTCCATGGCCCTCCTTCATCTATAGCAGCAATTGTCAAGCTTCTTCTGAATAGGCTAAAATAAAGTCAATTAAATAAGTACACAAGAATTCAGCCATTGCGGCAAGCAGATGTTACTGCAGCAAACCTAAGAAACCCTTTTAATCATTCCAGTAATTGCTGTGTATTAAATGCAAGCTCTATTTATCAATGTTCACTTTTCTTGGGATTCTTTCTCTTGTCTGCTGTTTGTAAAGAGCTTGAATAAATTCTCTTTTGAGTGGGAAATATTGTTTCCATCTCTTTTTGTTTGTTTGTTTGCATAGTGGCCAGAACTAGCATCAGGTCATTTACTTCTGACCACATGAAAATTAATTTTAAGAGCAATTACTGTTAAAGATAAACACATTTATCTTCCTGGCTCGAGAATTCTCAATCAAAAACAGTGCTGTCTTCCCCAATCCAGATGTCTCCTTGATTTGTGACTTCTTGGAATCACTTAACCACACTGTCATGATTGAGAATTTTAGTACTTAAAATTCAGACATCTGGAGTGTCTCCAGATTGAGGAAGGCTAGTATACAGTACTAAATTAAAATAATTGAGACAGAAAAATAATATTGTCAGGTATAACTGTTGTAAATTAAACCTTTTCCTATTTTTAGGAAACAGGAATAAGAAATAAGTAGCTTTACTCCCACATCATTTACTGTACCTTTTTTCTCTATATCTATGATATCTGCACACTAAATATAATGCTTGTTATATCTCAGTATGATTTAGTCAATAAAAGCTTATTCTACAATGGATCTTGCTATTTAAAATGGGGATATTTTCTTGTTTTCTGGGAATAAATATTTGCTATGTTCAACCTTCACACGGTCTCGCAAACCCTCTTACCTCCTTCTCTTTTGATCTATAGCTTCTGCTTAGTAATTTAGCAAAGGCAAACCTGGGTAGAGTGGCATCCAATGATAATAGTGTTTCCCAAAGGCCTTGGCATTGAAACTGGCACACTGATGTTGCTTGAAACTGGCTGTGTTGGCAGGGCAAAGCTGGGGAGAAAAGAAACATATATCTGGTGCTTGTTCCATTGCCTCTCTATACCAGATTGACATGGAATTATTTCCAAATAGAACGTGAACCAGTATTTCCCAACCTTAGCATTTTAAGATCCGTGGACTACAACTCCCAGAATTCCTCAGCCAGCTGGAAAAGGTTAAAAAATAATGGAGTGAACAATCCGAATGATATTATTTAATTGTATGGAGATTTTGAAGTTTTCAGAGAAATGTAAAAGTTTAGGACAAAAAGAGGTCAGAGGCCACCCACATCATTAACAACCAAAAAATTGTTTGAAAGTAAATAGCATGCATGAGTCTCTTCATCAGTCCTTTGTTTCCCTTCTTTCCACTTATTATATTACCGTAAGCGGGGTTTTAATTTCCACCAGAAACAAAGAAGTCACATGAATAAATGAGTGGTGAAAAAACATACACATGGAGACTACTACTGAAGGAGCAGCTTTTGAAGTAGCCATGCCAGTATCAAAAAGGCATGGCTGTTCTAATGATTCACGAAAAGGTTTCTGTCTGCAGCCTGTGTGTTTTAATGTACCTCTCTTGAGGATTCTTAATAGGAGACATGCAACCCTGTTACCTTGTTAGCATTTAAAAGCTGGGATGGACATGCCTTTTCAAATTTTTTTCATTAAAGAGAATTTACAATAGCCGAAGAGGAATGATTTCTCTGAAACAGATATGCGGTGTAATGGGAAAGCATGTGGCTCCAGAACAAAACCAGTTTTGTGAACACTCCACTGGAGCATCCATAAAGATGGCCTGGCTGCAACATCTCCTATCTTTTGCTTTTCAGAAGGACCTTGAGTAATTGGGCTTTGGTCATATGGCTCTGCATAGTAGGCTACATTCTTCCTCCCAAGATTTAGACAGTATCTTTCATAGCAACTATGTTTGAGTTAGGTATTATACTTATAATCCTGTCCAACTACAGTGAGCTATGGGAGCATAGGATTTTCTGTGGTACAGAACAAGAGTTTGAAATATTCATTGTATATTTACAATTCTTAAAGAGTGAAGAAAACTGAATTAAGTTAAACTCATTCTCTTTCCTAAGCTCACGTTCTTCTGATAAAGAACTTTTCATTGGGACAGCAAGCTTATTATAAATACTAACCCCAACTGCTGACCAGTAGTAGGATATTCTATTCTGTCATCATCAGGAGACTGTCATTTCCTTCAGCTGCATCTGTAAGTTGTTTTTCTACCCACTATCTCTACAGTATTTCCGTCGGTTTTTGAAATACAACAAATTTGTAGAGAGGATTCCACCAGGCAAATTTGACAGGTATAGGTAGGAATAAAAATAAACCTTCCGAGCAAATTCTCTATGCTAAGTCACTTACTTATTCCTCAAATACGGACAAAAGCATGAGATTGGGGGGGGGGGGATACTGAATTACTGAACATTTAAGGAAGTCTATATGCCCTTACAATGATCAAGAAATATGAAGAATGAGATAAATTATACACAACCATTTGCTGTTTGAAGGAACTGTGTTTTCTGTTCTTTTATTTTGAAATGCTAGGAAGCACTGCAGGTATAGTTAACAATAAACTGTAAATAATGCCTGAGAAAACCTCTTCCCATTTGCCCCCATACTTCACGGTTCAACATTTTATTAGTTTATCAAAGCAAAAATATAAAGAAAATGAAAATAAAGGTAAAATAGGAGAGGAAAAGGGGAAGAGAGAAAAGTGTTGGGTTAAGGAGGAAAAGAAAAAAAAACATTGACTTCTGACTCTTTTTGGTACAGTACAATAAGGTAATAACATGAAACTTCAACTTTTTACTTTTCTATACTAATATATAATAGCCATTTATATAACACCAAACCTATCTAATCAGCCAAAATCAGTTTCATTTTTTTTCCACTTCAAGCAAAAAGTCCAAAAGTGGTTTCCAAGTAGAAACAAAATTAATTGTATTCTTTTCTTTAATCAAAGCAGTCAATTTGGTCATCTTTGCTAACTCCATCAACTTTTGCCATTCTACCATTGTGGAAATCAGTGTCCTTCCATTTTTGTGTACAAAGTAATCTTGCTGCTGTCAGCATGTAAAACCATTTGCCTCCATACTTGTTTAACTGCTAGTTGGGCTCTGCAGCACACAAAGAATCAAATTCATTCTTGAAGATCAAATATAATATTTATAAAAGATTGGCTTACCTGCTGTTGGCATAACTGATAGCGTTTCGACTGACCCAGGCACATGCTACTATTTGTTCCCTGAGATACGTGTAGCCTGCAATAAAAGAGAATCCTTCTTCAAAAGAACTGAAAACGTTGACTTCAGAGAGGTTCTGCCCTAAATGTAAGCAAAGACAAAGTTTTTGTAAGTACATGTGCAGTGTTGT